>CALYLW010001350.1:103549-172826 GCA_944989445.1 Ampullaceana balthica | reverse complement strand
CACGGAGGCTCTAATAAAACAATGTAATACAATCACAATCACAGAGACCTTTGAAATAAGGAGTTACCATTCGAAGACAAAGGATGAAACCACAATTATAGAAAATATAAATTTCTATAGGGCACTGAACTCCTAATGTCCATTTCCTCGGGACTGGGGGCCCTAAATTTGTTTTTACTAATCTTTTAGTATACATATATTGTATTCCCCATTCAATATTACACGATATTGAGCAAAATAGATAAATTATATATTTATATATTTGTAATGAAAATGAACATATTTTCGAACGTCATATGTTAAACTGATGGGCCCGGTGACCCTTAAAGTAATTTCTTTTTTTTATCTATATGTATTCCTTTTTACTGAGATCGTTGCAACGCACGACGGGTCTGCTAGTAGAAAATAAAACACTTAAAAACAACCACAAAGGTAAATAGACCCATTGAATAGATCCGTCGTGTCCAGCTCGTTTACCTCCCCTTTATATAACTGGTGCAACAATGTTGCAGTCAAACAGAGAAACGGATTTGTGCGTCGATCGATGGCCACTAAACTAATGAGCCACTGATGAACGCGGTGCACGCCTGGTGCGCAATTCGTGTACGACTGAATGGGTCCCTGACATTACAGAATGTCACTGGGTGAGGACACACGATTTAACTTATCCATGATCAAGGTGGATTGGTGGTTCGGGAACGAAATGACTTCGTGTTTGAGGTTTTCCACCGAGTTCCATGGGACAGCAATAAGTCGTCACGCAGTTTTATGACGGGCTTCAATCCAGGGATTAGACTGGAATTATAAGTGACGTCATTCTTCAGAGGTCATAGGTCAAACCAAACACCAGCCTTATGTTCGTGTACTTTTTATAGAGGTCTAAAGTTTTAATCTACCAGCATTAATCTGTGACAAAAAATACTCTTTGTATTTTGAGAACCACTGGCCAGTCCTAAAATGTACAATTGTTGCCACTCTACAACACGGATCTGACCTCACGCCCCTCACTCACTCACCATCAAAGACAACTTCTCATCTAGCGACCATTGTAAGGAGTGACCTCAGTTTTAGACAGGCTCGGGCCATGCTCCTGTCAAACTATCAAGATGTAATCTATGAAACTCGTTGTTGATGTTTCCCCTCCATATAATTAAGAGAAAAGTCAATATTTTCATGTACACTTGAAGCTAGGGAAGACATCACCTCACCCCCGTCTAAAACCTGCCCCCGGCCTCTCACAGGATGAGAACCGTCGCATAGACAGGTAAATGCAGTCTTTTTAAAGATTTCATTTCAAGATGACACTGATGTAAGTACTCCAGTCACTGATGTAAGCACTCCAGTCAATGATGTAAGCACTCCAGTCCCTGATGTAAGCACTCCAGTCCCTGATGTAAGTACTCCAGTCACTGATGTAAGCACTCCAGTCACTGATGTAAGTACTACAGTCACTGATGTAAGCACTACAGTCATGATGTAAGCACTCCAGTCACTGATGTAAGCACTCCAGTCATGTTGTAAGCACTCCAGTACTGATGTAAGTACTCCAGTCAATGTTGTAAGCACTCCAGTCAATGATGTAAGTACTCCAGTCACTGATGTAAGTACTACAGTCAATGATGTAAGTACTCCAGTTACTGATGTAAGTACTCCAGTCAATGATGTAAGCACTCCAGTCACGGATGTAAGTACTCCAGTCACTGATGTAAGCACTCCAGTCACTGATGTAAGCACTCCAGTCACTGATGTAAGCACTCCAGTCACTGATGTAAGCACTCCAGTCACTGATGTAAGTACTCCAGTCACTGATGTAAGTACTCCAGTCAATGATGTAAGTACTCCAGTCACTGATGTAAGCACTCCAGTCAATGATGTAAGTACTCCAGTCAATGATGTAAGTACTCCAGTCAATGATGTAAGTACTCCAGTCAATGATGTAAGTACTCCAGTCACTGATGTAAGTACTCCAGTCACTGATGTAAGTACTCCAGTCACTGATGTAAGTACTCCAGTCAATGATGTAAGCACTCCAGTCAATGATGTAAGTACTCCAGTCAATGATGTAAGTACTCCAGTCAATGATGTAAGTACTCCAGTCAATGATGTAAGTACTCCAGTCAATGATGTAAGTACTCCAGTCAATGATGTAAGTACTCCAGTCACTGATGTAAGTACTCCAGTCAATGATGTAAGTACTCCAGTCACTGATGTAAGTACTCCAGTCACTGATGTAAGTACTCCAGTCACTGATGTAAGTACTCCAGTCAATGATGTAAGTACTCCAGTCACTGATGTAAGTACTCCAGTCACTGATGTAAGTACTCCAGTCACTGATGTAAGTACTCCAGTCAATGATGTAAGTACTCCAGTCACTGATGTAAGTACTCCAGTCACTGATGTAAGCACTTCAGTCACTGATGTAAGTACTCCAGTCACTGATGTAAGTACTCCAGTCACTGATGTAAGTACTCCAGTCACTGATGTAAGTACTCCAGTCACTGATGTAAGCACTCCAGTCACTGATGTAAGTACTCCAGTCACTGATGTAAGTACTCCAGTCACTGATGTAAGTACTCCAGTCACTGATGTAAGTACTCCAGTCAATGATGTAAGTACTCCAGTCACTGATGTAAGTACTCCAGTCACTGATGTAAGTACTCCAGTCACTGATGTAAGTACTCCAGTCACTGATGTAAGTACTCCAGTCACTGATGTAAGTACTCCAGTCAATAATGTAAGTACTCCAGTCACTGATGTAAGTACTCCAGTCACTGATGTAAGTACTCCAGTCAATAATGTAAGTACTCCAGTCAATGATGTAAGTACTCCAGTCACTGATGTAAGTACTCCAGTCAATGATGTAAGTACTCCAGTCAATGATGTAAGTACTCCAGTCACTGATGTAAGTACTCCAGTCACTGATGTAAGTACTCCAGTCAATAATGTAAGTACTCCAGTCAATGATGTAAGTACTCCAGTCACTGATGTAAGTACTCCAGTCAATGATGTAAGTACTCCAGTCACTGATGTAAGTACTCCAGTCAATGATGTAAGTACTCCAGTCAATGATGTAAGTACTCCAGTCACTGATGTAAGTACTCCAGTCAATGATGTAAGTACTCCAGTCAATGATGTAAGTACTCCAGTCAATGATGTAAGTACTCCAGTCAATGATGTAAGTACTCCAGTCACTGATGTAAGTACTCCAGTCAATGATGTAAGTACTCCAGTCAATGATGTAAGTACTCCAGTCACTGATGTAAGTACTCCAGTCACTGATGTAAGTACTCCAGTCACTGATGTAAGTACTCCAGTCACTGATGTAAGTACTCCAGTCACTGATGTAAGTACTCCAGTCACTGATGTAAGTACTCCAGTCAATGATGTAAGTACTCCAGTCAATGATGTAAGTACTCCAGTCAATGATGTAAGTACTCCAGTCACTGATGTAAGTACTCCAGTCAATAATGTAAGTACTCCAGTCAATAATGTAAGCACTCCAGTCACTGATGTAAGCACTCCAGTCACTGATGTAAGTACTCCAGTCACTGATGTAAGTACTCCAGTCACTGATGTAAGTACTCCAGTCACTGATGTAAGTACTCCAGTCACTGATGTAAGTACTCCAGTCACTGATGTAAGCACTCCAGTCACTGATGTAAGTACTCCAGTCAATGATGTAAGTACTCCAGTCAATGATGTTAGCACTCCAGTCACTGATGTAAGTACTCCAGACACTGATGTAAGTACTCCAGACACTGATGTAAGTACTCCAGTCACTGATGTAAGTACTCCAGTCACTGATGTAAGTACTCCAGTCAATGATGTAAGTACTCCAGTCACTGATGTAAGCACTCCAGTCACTGATGTAAGCACTCCAGTCACTGATGTAAGTACTCCAGTCACTGATGTAAGTACTCCAGACACTGATGTAAGTACTCCAGTCACTGATGTAAGTACTCCAGTCACTGATGTAAGTACTCCAGTCACTGATGTAAGTACTCCAGACACTGATGTAAGTACTCCAGACACTGATGTAAGTACTCCAGACACTGATGTAAGTACTCCAGTCAATAATGTTAGCACTCCACTCACTGATGTAAGTACTCCAGACACTGATGTAAGCACTCCAGTCACTGATGTAAGCACTCCAGTCACTGATGTAAGTACTCCAGACACTGATGTAAGTACTCCAGACACTGATGTAAGTACTCCAGTCACTGATGTAAGCACTCCAGTCACTGATGTAAGCACTCCAGTCACTGATGTAAGTACTCCAGTCACTGATGTAAGTACTCCAGACAATGATGTAAGTACTCCAGACACTGATGTAAGTACTCCAGACACTGATGTAAGCACTCCAGTCACTGATGTAAGTACTCCAGTCACTGATGTAAGTACTCCAGTCAATGATGTAAGTACTCCAGTCACTGATGTAAGTACTCCAGTCAATGATGTAAGTACTCCAGTCACTGATGTAAGTACTCCAGTCACTGATGTAAGCACTCCAGTCACTGATGTAAGTACTCCAGTCACTGATGTAAGCACTCCAGTCACTGATGTAAGCACTCCAGTCACTGATGTAAGTACTCCAGTCACTGATGTAAGCACTCCAGTCACTGATGTAAGCACTCCAGTCACTGATGTAAGTACTCCAGACACTGATGTAAGTACTCCAGACACTGATGTAAGCACTCCAGTCACTGATGTAAGTACTCCAGTCACTGATGTAAGTACTCCAGTCAATAATGTTAGCACTCCAGTCACTGATGTAAGTACTCCAGACACTGATATAAGTACTCCAGACACTGATGTAAGTACTCCAGACACTGATGTAAGTACTCCAGTCAATAATGTTAGCACTCCACTCACTGATCTAAGTACTCCAGACACTGATGTAAGCACTCCAGTCACTGATGTAAGCACTCCAGTCACTGATGTAAGCACTCCAGTCACTGATGTAAGTAATCCAGTCACTGATGTAAGCACTCCAGTCACTGATGTAAGTACTCCAGTCACTGATGTAAGTACTCCAGTCACTGATGTAAGTACTCCAGACACTGATGTAAGCACTCCAGTCACTGATGTAAGCACTCCAGTCACTGATGTAAGTACTCCAGTCACTGATGTAAGTACTCCAGAAACTGATGTAAGCACTCCAGTCACTGATGTAAGTACTCCAGTCACTGATGTAAGTACTCCAGACACTGATGTAAGCACTCCAGTCACGATGTAAGCACTCCAGTCACTGATGTAAGTACTCCAGTCACTGATGTAAGTACTCCAGACACTGATGTAAGTACTCCAGTCAATGATGTAAGTACTCCAGTCAATGATGTAAGTACTCCAGTCACTGATGTAAGCACTCCAGTCACTGATGTAAGCACTCCAGTCACTGATGTAAGTACTCCAGTCACTGATGTAAGTACTCCAGTCACTGATGTAAGTACTCCAGTCAATAATGTTAGCACTCCAGTCACTGATGTAAGTACTCCAGTCACTGATGTAAGTACTCCAGTCACTGATGTAAGTACTCCAGTCACTGATGTAAGTACTCCAGTCAATAATGTAAGCACTCCAGTCACTGATGTAAGTACTCCAGTCAATAATGTAAGCACTCCAGTCACTGATGTAAGTACTCCAGTCACTGATGTAAGTACTCCAGTCACTGATGTAAGTACTCCAGTCACTGATGTAAGTACTCCAGTCACTGATGTAAGTACTCCAGTCACTGATGTAAGTACTCCAGTCACTGATGTAAGTACTCCAGTCACTGATGTAAGTACTCCAGTCAATGATGTAAGTACTCCAGTCACTGATGTAAGTACTCCAGTCAATGATGTAAGTACTCCAGTCACTGATGTAAGTACTCCAGTCACTGATGTAAGTACTCCAGTCACTGATGTAAGTACTCCAGTCACTGATGTAAGTACTCCAGTCACTGATGTAAGTACTCCAGTCACTGATGTAAGTACTCCAGTCACTGATGTAAGTACTCCAGTCACTGATGTAAGTACTCCAGTCACTGATGTAAGTACTCCAGTCACTGATGTAAGTACTCCAGTCACTGATGTAAGTACTCCAGTCACTGATGTAAGTACTCCAGTCACTGATGTAAGTACTCCAGTCACTGATGTAAGTACTCCAGTCACTGATGTAAGTACTCCAGTCACTGATGTAAGTACTCCAGTCACTGATGTAAGTACTCCAGTCACTGATGTAAGTACTCCAGTCACTGATGTAAGTACTCCAGTCACTGATGTAAGTACTCCAGACACTGATGTAAGTACTCCAGTCACTGATGTAAGTACTCCAGACACTGATGTAAGCACTCCAGTCACTGATGTAAGTACTCCAGACACTGATGTAAGTACTCCAGTCACTGATGTAAGTACTCCAGACACTGATGTAAGTACTCCAGACACTGATGTAAGTACTCCAGTCACTGATGTAAGTACTCCAGTCAATGATGTAAGTACTCCAGTCAATGATGTAAGTACTCCAGTCACTGATGTAAGCACTCCAGTCACTGATGTAAGCACTCCAGTCACTGATGTAAGTACTCCAGTCACTGATGTAAGTACTCCAGTCACTGATGTAAGCACTCCAGTCACTGATGTAAGCACTCCAGTCACTGATGTAAGTACTCCAGACACTGATGTAAGCACTCCAGTCAATGATGTAAGTACTCCAGTCACTGATGTAAGTACTCCAGTCAATAATGTTAGCACTCCACTCACTGATGTAAGTACTCCAGACACTGATGTAAGCACTCCAGTCACTGATGTAAGCACTCCAGTCACTGATGTAAGTACTCCAGACACTGATGTATGTACTCCAGTCACTGATGTAAGTACTCCAGACACTGATGTAAGTACTCCAGTCACTGATGTAAGTACTCCAGTCACTGATGTAGGTACTCCAGACACTGATGTAAGTACTCCAGTCACTGATGTAAGTACTCCAGTCACTGATGTAAGTACTCCAGACACTGATGTAAGTACTCCAGACACTGATGTAAGTACTCCAGTCAATGATGTAAGCACTCCAGTCAATAATGTTAGCACTCCACTCACTGATGTAAGTACTCCAGTCAATGATGTAAGTACTCCAGTCACTGATGTAAGCACTCCAGACAATAATGTTAGCACTCCACTCACTGATGTAAGTACTCCAGTCAATGATGTAAGTACTCCAGTCAATGATGTAAGCACTCCAGACAATAATGTTAGCACTCCACTCACTGATGTAAGTACTCCAGTCAATGATGTAAGCACTCCACTCACTGATGTAAGTACTCCAGTCAATAATGTTAGCACTCCACTCACTGATGTAAGTACTCCAGTCAATGATGTAAGCACTCCAGACAATAATGTTAGCACTCCACTCACTGATGTAAGTACTCCAGACACTGATGTAAGTACTCCAGTCACTGATGTAAGTACTCCAGACACTGATGTAAGCACTCCAGTCACTGATGTAAGTACTCCAGACACTGATGTAAGTACTCCAGTCACTGATGTAAGCACTCCAGACACTGATGTAAGTACTCCAGTCACTGATGTAAGTACTCCAGTCACTGATGTAAGTACTCCAGACACTGATGTAAGCACTCCAGTCACTGATGTAAGCACTCCAGTCACTGATGTAAGTACTCCAGACACTGATGTAAGTACTCCAGACACTGATGTAAGTACTCCAGTCACTGATGTAAGCACTCCAGTCACTGATGTAAGCACTCCAGACACTGATGTAAGTACTCCAGTCACTGATGTAAGTACTTCAGTCACTGATGTAAGTACTCCAGTCACTGATGTAAGTACTCCAGACACTGATGTAAGTACTCCAGTCACTGATGTAAGTACTCCAGACACTGATGTAAGTACTCCAGTCACTGATGTAAGTACTCCAGTCACTGATGTAAGCACTCCAGTCAATGATGTAAGTACTCCAGTCAATGATGTAAGTACTCCAGTCACTGATGTAAGTACTCCAGTCACTGATGTAAGTACTCCAGTCACTGATGTAAGTACTCCAGTCACTGAACTTTGACACACGACACCCAGCCAAATGTCCTCTGGTCCCCCAATCGTGATCTACTCGTCTGATTAAATTGCTACAGACAATGTCCCTAAGGACAAAATGTTCATTTTAATGAAATGTTCAAGTTCGTTTACAGAAGACATGAATAATATTACTCAAAAGTTCATTTTAATGAAATGTTCAAGTTTGTTTACAGAAGACATTAATAATATTACTCAAAAGTTCATTTTAATGAAATGTTCAAGTTTGTTTACAGAAGACATTAATAATATTACTCAAAAGTTCATTTTAATGAAATGTTCAAGTTTGTTTACAGAAGACATTAATAATATTACTCAAAAGTTCATTTTAATGAAATGTTCAAGTTTGTTTACAGAAGACATTAATAATATTACTCAAAAGTTCATTTTAATGAAATGTTCAAGTTTGTTTACAGAAGACATTAATAATATTACTCAAAAGTTCATTTTAATGAAATGTTCAAGTTTGTTTACAGAAGACATTAATAATATTACTCAAAAGTTCATTTTAATGAAATGTTCAAGTTTGTTTACAGAAGACATTAATAATATTACTCAAAAGTTCATTTTAATGAAATGTTCAAGTTTGTTTACAGAAGACATTAATAATATTACTCAAAAGTTCATTCAGAAACCTTTTCTTGACTCTTTATTTCAAGTGCGCATGGGCAAATGGTAAGGGCGGTAACTCAGACAACACCAGATATAGACCCCCCGACCCCTCCCCCCATTGGTGAGGTCGGCAACTCTGGGTTCTGATTAGATTCGATTAGATGAGAACAAACAGTGGCGTTGCCCTAGTGGGGGAGCTGAGATATTAGGCTGATGAGGAACGTTGTCACCTTTAATCAGGTCAGAGGACGCCTGGCTTATCAGCTGGACTAGGGGTCGTGGTGGTGGGTGTGACAAGGGGGTGAGAGAATAGAGGGCGCGGGGGGGTGGCCAGAGCTGTCGTAACTGGGAGCCAGTGCTTTTATGGGACGGTACGCACCGGTACAGAGTACTGGCACCTTTTTCAATGTGGGAAAAATTATTACTTTTCTTGTATTTTACTTTATATTTTGTTATAAAATATTTTTTAGATTTGATTAGATTACATTTAGACATTTAGACTTTAGAATTGAATTTAGTTTTAGACTAGACATTTGATTTAGTCTTTGATCATTTGACATTTAGACATTTAGAATTTTCATTTAGACAGATTTAGCTTTAGACATTTAGCATTTAGACATTTACTTTAGATTTAGACTTTAAACTAGATTTAGAATTTAGACATTTAGACTTTAGATTTAGACATTTTACTAGACATTTGACATTTAAACATAGCTTTAGACATGACATTTGCATGACATTTAGACATTTAGGCTCGCGGTTGGATGCTCCATCGAGTGCGAACTATTTTAAAAGTAGCAATCATCACTGGTACGCACCTATTTTTGTACAAAAAAGCACTGCTGGGAGCCATTTAAAATATATAAAAATTGTACCGAGTCACATTAAAGTACTATTGGTCATTAAACCTGAATTGTAATTCTTACAGTAATCCATGTAACATATCTTTCTGAAATTGTACGCGAGCCGCAATGTCAACACATAATAGCCGCATGCTGCTCGCCAGCCGCGGTTTTTGCCACCGTTGGAATAGTGGAAGGTGTGAAGGTGTGTAATGTCAGAGATGGGGGTGGGGGTGGAGGGGGTAAGAGACATGGTGAACGCTTTTATGTGCAGTGGATAGATTCACGGATTTCACATGTTATCATGGAAACATTTTATTTTCTTCTTTTTAGTGCACTTTCTATAGGTAAATAAAAGCGTGTCCTTTTTAAAAAAATAAGATTTTTTAAATATTTGATTTAAATTTATAGAAGATTCCCCCCCAACCCCCCCTCATGACATTTTTTATATTTTCAATATTGATACAGAAAAAAAAACATGTCATGTTCATGTCTATGCTGACCGACTGGCCACTGGCCACCCATACAAAACATCTCTTATTACTGGCCACCCATACAAACATCTCTTATTACTGGCCACCCATACAAACATCTCTTATTACTGGCCACCCATACAAACATCTCTTATTACTGGCCACCCATACAAACATCTCTTATTACTGGCCACCCATACAAACATCTCTTATTATTGGCCACCCATACAAACATCTCTTATTATTGGCCACCCATACAAACATCTCTTATTACTGGCCACCCATACAAACATCTCTTATTACTGGCCACCCATACAAACATCTCTTATGACGTAAGCTGAGAACATTTCGTTTTTCTGCTAACGAGAGTATCGTGTCCTGCCCACTACGTCATCCGGAGACTGTCATGGCGGAGACTGTCATGGCGGATATCCATCAAAGCTACACCATGATGTCTTTTCAAGGATCCATAGAGCCCAGCTGATATGGAGTCAGCAAATAAGCGGTCAGCAGTTGAGGGGCCAGGAGATGAGGGCTCAGTAGCTGTGGGGGTCAGTAGATGACGGGTCATTAGATTATGGGTCAGTAGATGAGTGGTCAGCACTTGGAAAGATTATGATCTTAGTGAGACCTCCAGATCTTGAAACGTGTCTATACCATCTTTGTGACGTGCCAATACCATCTTTGTGACGTTCCCATACCATCTTTGTGACGTGCCCATACCATCTTTGTGACGTGCCCATACCATCTTTGTTACGTTCCCCATACCATCTTTTTGTTTCTGTTTCATCGTTGAGGTGAGAAGGTCCTCACAGGAACAAATAATAATATTTGACAGTGTCATAAAATATACAAAATAAAATAGATGTCCCATGATTTATTAAGACCCGTATAACCAGTGGCGTAGCTAGAACTTTCGCCGCCCGGGGCGGTCTCCAATGTGCCGCCCTTTTTAGGGATCGTCCATAAATGACGTAACGCACCTGGGGCGGGGAGGGGAGTCATACACTTGTTACGATGTGTGACGAGGGTGTGTGTTTGAGAAATTTGACGTCACGTCGAAACGTGCAATTTTATATAAAATTTTCACTTAAATATTTATTACTGACACTTTATTTAATGACGTTTTAAGTAAAACGCGTGTTACGATTTTAGAGTGCAGCCTGGCACTAAAAACATACTTAAATGAAAAAAAATCGATTTGAAATATGCTTATTTTCAGATAGAAAGTACGGCTTTTATGGTGGGGGTGGGGAGAGAGGGGGAGAAATCAAAGCTTTATGACGTCATATTGAAGAAGGGGTCTAAGTTTTTGTAACCACGTGTGACGAGGGCGTGGGGGTGAAAAATCAGCCAAAATCGTGTGACCTCATTTGTGGACGCAAATTAGTCGATTATATGATGGTTTTTATCAAATTAGTCGATTATATGATGGTTTTTATCAAATTAGTCGATTATATGATGGTTTTTATCAAATTAGTCGATTATATGATGGTTTTTATCAAATTAGTCGATTATATGATGTTTTTATCAAATTGTCGATTATATGATGGTTTTTATCAAATTAGTCGATTATATGATGGTTTTTATCAAATTAGTCGATTATATGATGGTTTTTATCAAATTAGTCGATTATGATGGTTTTTATCAAATAGTCGATTATATGATGGTTTTTATCAAATTAGTCGATTATATGATGGTTTTTATCAAATTAGTCGATTATATGATGGTATCAAATAGTCGATATATAGATTAGTCGATTATATGATGGTTTTTATCAAATTAGTCGATTATATGATGGTTTTTATCAAATTAGTCGATATTGATGGTTTTTATCAATTAATAATCATGAATAAAAAATTGTAATTGAAACGAAGTACAGGTGGGGAACATGTTAACCATTGCGTGCCATATTTATGTAAGCAGTAATAAAAGAGGCCGCTTAAGTGATATACCTATAAATACACATATATAAAAATACACTATACATTTTTAAAGGCCACAAGAAAATTACTGAGGTCGAAGGTCCCCCACAGCATGAGACAAAAACGCGATCCCAATTTACACCCAAAAAAACTTATCAATCACTATTCTTTTATTTTATATTTATAAATAAATGATTTTTTAAAACAAATAAATAAATTGTATACATTAGTATGTAATCATATTTATACATTTACTTTCCTAAATTTCTTAATAGAAAAATCGTGTATTATACCGTAAAAATTTAAATTATTTGTAATATCTTGTTCTATGGACAATATTGCAAGATTATTTTGTCTTAAATCGCTCATTGTGGAAACGAATATAATTTTTATCAACTTAACTTTAGAGAAGCTCCTTTCACAACTAGCGACACTGATAGCAATGGTTGAAAAAAACATGCATAGTAAAATTACAATGTTGGGTACCGAATTTTCCTATCTTACTGTTGAATAAACTTTAATAGATCAAGGGGCCTCCCCCGCGTTTTTTCTAACATAATGCCTCTTCTTGTGGTGTAGGTACAGCCATAAAAACCCGGATCCTTTTTCTTTCAATATTAAACTGTTCTATGTCAATAAAGTAATTTATTTGATGTTCAAATGATTCATTTAGTGGATTACATGGTATTATATACGAATATTTTCTTGCAAGAACTTGCAACTCATAAAAGCGTTCTTTTATTTTCTTTTATAATTCCATCCATGGATAAAAAACATTTCCCGTTGTACTTCTCGTTCTAAAGATATAATCACGTCTTCTTAATTTTCCCCAATCATATATTTTCCTCCTTCTAGCTCAGCGTTCAGTTGATTTCTCCAACTCTTCACAAATTGTTTGGCTGATTTAACAGCGTTTTGTATTAGCACATCTCTTTGTTTCATGCAATGGGTTTGCATTAATTTTAAAAAATGACGGGTACCCATAAATTGAGATAACATAGAAAAGAAAAAGATTACATTGAATTGAGTAAAATTCTAGCATCTGATCTCGTTTTACTAGTCACTTCTTCAGATGTCAATTTTTCCAAGATGCTTGAAATTTTAAAGTATGTCTTTTTCGAAATTATGTATGCCTATTTTGGTGTTTATTAATGGAGAAATTTGAATATGTTTATGTTCTTGCCATAAATCTAAATAATTTTCCATAAAATAGACGCATTCAAATTATTTACACATTACTTTAAATGGATAGGAGTAACATTTGTAATGAATGACCGTATTTTAATGAAAGACACATATTATGTGTGCTACTTTAGTACAATAGAAACAAAACAAATTTAATTTTTAATAACGTATCTTATAATAATCTTCTAAAAACTCAAACAGTAATATAAATTACCTACATTTTACATAAATTACTACTTGCAATTTAAACACAGTATTTGAACAACCATGAATTGTAGGTACTTGTTCGCGCATAATTCTGCGAATGTCTAAATTCTGCGCAAAAACCATCGTGGCAAAATTAATAGCACATATTATTGGGCCCAGCGGTGATGTGTTTTTTGTGTAGTTTTCGTATAAAAGCGTCATCTGGTCGTAAACCGCTTAATTTTCCAAACAAATCGATACCTTTTTTTTAGTGATTTTAAATTTTTGAATGGTTTTGCGTTAGTTATAACATCCACTACGTAATCAAACAAATGTTGTGGGAATCCGTTAATTACAACTAGCAATTACGAATATTTTTGTTTCACCTTGGTTTTCCCCCTTCAAAAGAAAAAGTGTGGTTTGTCGGAATAGGTTGCACTTTTCAAATGCCCACAAATGCCGCACCTAAATGAGTGCCACCCGGGGCTGACCGCCCCCACCGCCCTCTCTAGCTACGCCACTGCGTATAACTAACCGTAGCAGCACGCGAGGTAGGAGCTCCACTGGTTGGGAACCGCTGGTAGACCAGATTAGACTAGCATTACTGGTGATGGATGGTTTAAGATAGCGAGACATGAATCAAATTTGGCGATGTATGTACTAGTGTTAGAAATGACGTAGTGATGAGTGTTTTCTTTTTCTGTGATGTACTCCTAGGTGTCTATATTTAGACTTTTCCGTCGTGTTCTATATTTACTTACACTAGGGCCCATTTAATGCTCAATTTCCTTTCATATATTAGCTGTGTTTTTCAACGATCGATTGTTTTCATGAGATCAATTTAAAGACGGCAACAACTTAAATAAAGTCAATATATATTCAAGTTTTTGTTATTATTCTGAAACGCTAGAGATCAGGGGCATAGCCATGGATATTTTTACACTTTTTACACGAAGGGTAAAACACTTTTTTTTTCATTCTTGAATTTTAAAAAAACAAAAAACAAAACGTAAAAAAACAAGTTTTTGACTATAAATTCTTTATCTACGAGACGTAACTAAAAGAATGTTCATTATAATACGCAGCGCAAGACCATCCAACAATACAAAATTGTAGTTGTGTCGTAAAACATGTTTAAAATAATGCGCACTGATCAGGAATATGTTTATAAAAAGTGTTGTCAATAAAATACGCACCTTATTGCGCGACAGAAAGGTTGTTCAATATAATACGCACCACGACACTCTATCTCAAAAATTTAACTTGATACATAGAGATAAATAAAATAATCTAAAAAATCCATAATTTAATGACCGTACATGCGATCGATCTGAAATTTTGATACTTCGTTTTTATCATCGGCATGAGTCTGCCTGCAAAATTTCAGCTCGCTAGCTTACGGGGAAGTGGGTTAAAAATCGATCCAACGTTTTTTCGACAAGCAAACTATCAACCAGACACCACGAGTTAATGTAAAGGTTTTTTAAAAAGCGCAGGTCAAGGTCACCTCAACCGCCCCGCCCCACGCATATGACCGTGCAGTGTGGAAAGATACGTCATCTATGACCGTGACAGTATTGGGAAGATACGTCATCTATGACCTTGACAGTGTTAGAAAGATACGTCATCTATGACCTTGACAGTGTTGGAAAGAAGCCAGAAAATGAAAACGTTAAATATTCCACACATATACATGTCAGTTTCATTTTAAAGAAATCTCATGTGAGAATGCTCTGCTTACTTTAACTGTACAAGAGCATGCAGCAGCCAATTGATGTGAATGATACATTGTAAGGAGGAGATTCGAGAGTTCCCTAGCAACCCACGGCGTCTATAGCAACCCACGGCGCTTATAGAAACCCATGGCATTATAGCAACTCCCATCCCGACGCTTAAATAGCAAGCACTGAATGTTTACATACCACTGCCTCCACACGTGCGTACAAATAACATGGCCCCATTCGGCCAACAAAACATCTGGCGCTTACATCTATCTGATGTAATGATTACATACCACCGTCTTACATCTATCTGATGTAATGATTACATACCACCGTCTTACACCTATCTGATGTAATGATTACATACAACACGTCTTACATCTATCTGATGTAATGATTACATACCACCGTCTTACACCTATCTGATGTAATGATTACATACAACACGCCTTACATCTATCTGATGTAATGATTACATACCACCGTCTTACATCTATCTGATGTAATGATTACATACCACCGTCTTACACCTTGAACGCCTCTCCTAATCATGACGTCAGATCTCCACCTTCACAAAAGCTTAACTACGACTCTTATTTATTTAAATTGTAATCCTATCTGAGTTTTAAAAGTACCAGCAAGGACGTAGAATCATGCACCAAAAAACATTGGAGAGGTCGTTGAAAGTTTAATATGAAGCTCACAAACAAAAATAAAAACTTATTTTTCTCACAAGCTCATTGTTGTACTGGTGTGCAGCTTAGCCCAGATCCTGTCTTGTGTCCGTCACGATGCCAGTCTGGGGCTCACAGGATTTCCCCGGATGCCATTACATGGCCACAGTTCCTGTCTCAGTGTGGAACTACGTCATTCATTGCATTCAAGATAGGAAACTGTCATTTAAAACCTGTGTGTGTGTGTGCGCGGGACAGTGTGTCTGTGTTTCTGTTGGTTTAAACAAACGCGTAATGAAAAAAAAGAAAACATGTTATTGTCATGTGTTTAAGTAGATGCCATCGTCAATGGTTGAAGTGCATGTGAATGTCATGATTGAAGTGGATGTGAATGTCATGATTGAAGTGATGTGAATGTCATGATTGAAGTGGATGTGAATGTCATGAATTGAAGTGGATGTGAATGTCATGAATTGAAGTGGATGTGAATGTCATGATTGAAGTGGATGTGAATGTCATGATTGAAGTGGATGTGAATGTCATGATTGAAGTGGATGTGAATGTCATGAATTGAAGTGGATGTGAATGTCATGAATTGAAGTGGATGTGAATGTCATGAATTGAAGTAGATGTTTTGTCCTGACTGTATTTAGCACAAGATCACCAAATGACTTCGCGATGTCCCAAATGTGATTCAAATAATTTCTTTGAAACCAATCAACACCGATATCAATAAATGTAAAAGACACACTCACACACACACCATTTCACACACCATTCGCACAAACGTGTACCCAAAAACAACAACAAACCACCCCCTCACACAAGCACTTCCAATCACACAAGCCTTCCCACTGACATGCGCACTGACCAAGTACATCAACCATGTGACCAGGATTAGTGAACATAATGGGGGTGAGACTGCAATCAGACTTATAGATTAGTAAATGGATAACATGTAAACAGGGTATTGGTTACGGTTAGCCTGACAGGACGTAACGTTACGTCCTGTCAGGCTTACCCATACCCTGTTTACATGTTATCCATTTACTGACCAGGATTAGCAATGGGACTAACGCGAGTTCCCACTGACCACCGGACATGAAAACACAATCTCTCCAAATGCCTCACGGGATCAAATGTCCGGCTCAGGAGTCGACATGGGGGAGGGGGTGGGGTGGTGAGCTGACATGGGAGATTTCAAGAATTTATTTGAGTGTGTGTGTGTGTGGGGAGGGGGGTGCGGGGGTCAGTTAGCGTCCCGTCACGTTAAACGTTAGGAAGGGAGAACTGGACGACACTGGCCAAAAGTAGGTAGTCAGGTCGTCAGGTCCGGTGGGGGAGGGAAGGAGTCGTCAGCGACAAGTCTAACAATAAACCAGGTGTTGTTTACATCAAATATTTAAAGGCAGTACTTAAACTGAGATGGAAAATATGGCCCTCTTGCCGGTCTTTACGGCCCTCGGTGGGCCGTCTGTATTCATGTATCATTGTAGCTGACATGACGGCTTAATGTCAAACACAGAGAATTACTTTGATGGATTCTTCACTATAGCATTCAACTAACATAATATAACATGACATCAAAAAGAAAAGTTTGATTTTTACTTTTACTTGAAAACTGGAACAAACAAAAAGAATGAGACAATATCAAGATAGATCAATGAGACAATATCAAGATAGATCAATGAGACAATATCAAGATAGATCAATAACAATATCAAGATAGATCAATAACAAAATCAAGATAGGTCAATAACAATATCAAGATAGATCAATAACAATATCAAGAAAGAAATGACGGCTGAGAACTGACCACCACTAGACAGGACGGACCAAAGTGGACAGCCCTAAGTTAACAGTGGCCTCCGAAATTAAACTTGGTGGGTGGGGGAGGGGGGTTTAAATGACCACGGGTCTATTTCCGGTCAGCTGTGACAGACGATCATCTCAGAATGTCCAAGGACTTCGTTACTGGACCCAATACTTACCGGCCTGGAGTGACCAGTTGACGTGTACGCTTGAGAAAGTCTCTCCTCCCTCACGCCCCTTTATTTGTGTTGGTATCACATACTGTTAGTGCGCCGGGTGGCACCTTAAATAGAATCAAAGTAACTCAATCTCCAATAAAACCAGATCATACTGACTTGGCGGCTTCTGGACAGTCGGGATTTGGCCACTGGTCATCGTCTCCGTCATCAGAGTTGTGGGCCTTGTTCTAATGGACTGGTACCGACATGGCCGGACCGTGTCCGCTTAGAGGTCAAGCCGTGTTGGGATAGGGTCAGACCCGGGATGTGTGTCATCAGATAAACCAATCACGGCAGTGTACATGTGTGTATCTGTAATCTATAATTATCTGCTAATCTCCAACAGACCAATAAAATAACATCTTGCAGCAACGAGAAGAGAATCAATTTGGTTGAAAGTTGACTTGAAACAGTTTGGCGTGGGTCTTTTGTTGTTGGTGTGTGTAGGTGTGTGTAGGTGTGTGTGTAGGTATGTGTCTGTGTAGGCATGTGTCTGTGTGTGTGTGTGGAGGTATGTGTCTGTGTGTGTGTATGTATGTGTCTGTGTGTGTGTGGAGGTATGTGTCTGTGTGTGTGTGTGTAGGTATGTGTCTGTGTGTGTGTGTAGGTATGTGTCTGTGTGTATTGCACTACCCAGTCAAACCAACACGGGTTATGAATTTTTAAGAGAATGATCCCCCCCCCTCCCCGACTCCCATCAGCCACGATAGTTAGCAAAGTATTCTTCCCAGAATCTTTATCTTTCAATCGTCCGTTTGGCATTCGATTGCCTCCCCACCCGCCCCCCAACCCCGTTTCTCCATTTCGCCATCCGTTCATTGGCAGAGACCCCGGAATTGACGGATAGAACACGACCCAAACGTGTGACGGTCCTGGCGTTATGTGGGTCACGCACCCGTAATCTGTTATCACGTGGGTCTGAGGTCCCGGATAATGAATTGGTGATTCCAGATCTAGGTCAGTGGCACCAGTGAACTGACAGGTCATTTAACAACTGTCACATCACATAGGTCCTCTTAGCAACTGTAACAAGACTTACGGGTATCTTAGCATGTCAGACGACATACGGGCCTTTTAACAACTGTCACATGACATACGGGATTTTAACAACTGTCACATGACTTACGGGCCTCTTAATAACTTTCACATGACATAGGCATTTAACAACTGTCACACGAAATACTGGCCTCCTAGCAACTGTGGCAAGACATACGGGCCTTTTAACAACTGCAGGGAAATATAAAGAACTAGACATCGGAAATAAAGCCGGAACTATCCCAAGAGAACTTGTACAGTGATTTTATGTTTGACGTCTGCTTCTCACCGTCCTTCCTCCTAACTGAAGATATGATGATATCACACGTGACCTATTCAAAGAGCGTTACTTAAACATGGCATCAAACACAGACAGACAGACAGACAGACAGACATACAGACAGGCAGGCATACAGAATAATTGAGACTCCATTGCCGTGACGGAGGTGGGCTGTACCCCAGAGACACAGGTCTTTTGTGGTTGTTTGATTTGTCTTCGGCTCAAGAAATTGGCTTTTTTATGTTACAGACGAGACCAATTAATTTTGTTATCAAATCATTCCCTGTTTGCTGGTTAGGTTTCTATCTTTTATTAAAATCTGTAGCAATTTTCTTGTAAAGGTTTCTTACCAGGACACTACACATGTCTGAATGTGTTCGTTTAAGTCCAGCGTTTTATTTGTACTTAAATGCATTGAGTACATGTCTGTCAAACACACTGACCAGGTCCTGGTTCGACCCCATCACTCCATGTCTACCCCATCATTCCATGTTGACCCCATCTCTCCATGTCGACCCCATCTCTCCATGTTGACCCCATCTCTCCATGTTGACCCCGTCCCTCGAGCACTCAACAAATTTTTGGAAATTTTAAGCCGACCCACTCCTCGCGCCATGCCGCATCCACTTCCGGTGGCCAGCAAACATTCCCACAACAGAGATCCATGTAACCGGGTGCACGTGAGTCCGTGTGTCCGTGTGTCCGGGTGCACGTGTAAACAGGATGAGCTGGGATCAGTGGATACAGTGATTCTCAATCACCAGGATCTGTCCCCACCCATAATTCAACTGCTTGTTCATGAATTATACTTACTGCGATTAACAATGCGCCCTGTCTGTTTAATAAGAATAGTTTTGACCTCATTAAATGAGAGTAGTCTTGACGTCATTAAATGAGAATAGTTTTGACGTCATTAAGTGAGAGTAGTTTTGACGTCATTAAATGACAATAGTTTTGACGTCATTAAATGAGAATAGTTTTGACGTCATTAAATGAGAATAGTTTTGACGTCATTAAGTGAGAGTAGTCTTGACGTCATAAAATGAAAATAGTTTTGACGTCATTAAGTGAGAGTAGTTTTGACGTCATTAAATGAGAATAGTTTTGACGTCATTAAATGAGAATAGTTTTGACGTCATTAAATGAGAATAGTTTTGACGTCATTAAATGAGAATAGTTTTGACGTCATTAAATTAGAGTAGTATTGACGTCATTAAGTGAGAGTAGTCTTGACGTCATAAAATGAAAATAGTTTTGACGTCATTAAGTGAGAGTAGTTTTGACGTCATTAAATGAGAATAGTTTTGACGTCATTAAATGAGAATAGTTTTGACGTCATTAAATGAGAATAGTTTTGACGTCATTAAATGAGAATAGTTTTGACGTCATTAAATTAGAGTAGTATTGACGTCATTAAATGAGAATAGTTTTGACGTCATTAAATGAGAATAGTTTTGACGTCATTAAATGAGAATAGTTTTGACGTCATTAAATTAGAATAGTTTTGACGTCATTAAATTAGAATAGTTTTGACGTCATTAAATTAGAGTAGTATTGACGTCATTAAATGAGAATAGTTTTGACGTCATTAAATGAGAATAGTTTTGACGTCATTAAATGAGAATAGTTTTGACGTCATTAAATTAGAGTAGTATTGACGTCATTAAATGAGAATAGTATTGACGTCATTAAATGAGAATAGTTTTGACGTCATTAAATGAGAATAGTTTTGACGTCATTAAATTAGAGTAGTATTGACGTCATTAAATGAGAATAGTTTTGACGTCATTAAATGAGAATAGTTTTGACGTCATTAAATGAGAATAGTTTTGACGTCATTAAATTAGAATAGTTTTGACGTCATTAAATTAGAATAGTTTTGACGTCATTAAATTAGAGTAGTATTGACGTCATTAAATGAGAATAGTTTTGACGTCATTAAATGAGAGATTTCATGTGAAACATGTGGCCCAGAAACATTTGACTGACCACACCCGAGAATTGCACCCTACGACCTGATGGCTGAACCAACTGAACTGTTTAAGGACGACAGAGTTTCATTTATTTTTATCGTCAGTCAAATTGTCTCATTATCGTAAAGGAAAGTCTGTAAACCCCGTGGGAACGACTCGGGGGTGGGGGGGGGGAGGGAGGCTTTTGTCACAGGTGAGCCCTGGGTCAACAAATCTATGGACACTGTCTTTGTGTCTGTTTGTACATCTCTACATAGACGCTTTAAAACAAAGACTTCTAACTTCTAAGACTTACATTCCTATAGACACATCGCTCTGTTTAACTCTTCTGTTATCTACGGTCACAATGAAGAATTCCCCAGAATTCCCCAGACAAAAGAAGTCAACGAAAATTGGGAAAAAAAAATTTTCTAGTGTAAATTTAATTCACTAACCAAAATAAATTAGGCTGAACGTTCCTAATATATAATGGTGGGGGGCGGGGAGGGGGTCACATTAAGGTGGTCAAACAATCTCTCCCATCAACTCTTAACAGTGGACAGATCACAGAGATATCCCCCCCCCCACCCCAAACTTTCTCCAGCGTGTCTCCCACTAAACATGTTATGTTTATTAAGGTCGTCCAAACAAGTTGACAGTAAGTAGAGTAGCCTCCATTTGACCGCCTCCCAGCCTTCCTTGCAGCGGAAGTCCCTCAAGTCTGGTGACCCACTCAGAGGATGAACCTGGGAGAAAGTTGTCCATGACGTCACAGCTGTGTCAAGGACTTTGTTATACAAACAGGACGGAGAGAAGAAAAACAAACAGCGAAAAAACAAATAGGATGATGTTATATGATATTAGGCGTTTAGAAAAAACAACAATTCGTTTTGGTTTAGTATAGGCATAGGCTAAATATAGTCACGACGTAGTCTTAAAACTGACAAGACGTAGACTTAACACAGACTACACCACTTTGAACAACATCACTTTCAACAACACCATTTTCAACACCATCACTTTCAACAACATCACTTTCAACAACATCACTTTCAACAACATCACTTTCAACACCATCACTTTCAACAACATCACTTTCAACAACATCACTTTCAACACCATCACTTTCAACAACATCACTTTCAACAACATCACTTTCAACAACATCACTTTCAACACCATCACTTTCAACAACATCACTTTCAACAACATCACTTTCAACAACATCACTTTCAAACCATCACTTTCAACAACATCACTTTCAACAACATCACTTTCAACAACATCACTTTCAACACCATCACTTTCAACAACATCACTTTCAACACCATCACTTTCAACAACATCACTTTCAACAACATCACTTTCAACAACATCACTTTCAACACCATCACTTTCAACAACATCACTTTCAACAACATCACTTTCAACACCATCACTTTCAACAACATCACTTTCAACAACATCACTTTCAACACCATCACTTTCAACACCATCACTTTCAACAACATCACTTTCGACATCACTTTCAAAAACACCACTTTCAAAAACACCACTTTCAAAAACATCACTTTCAACAACGCCACTTTCCACAATACCACTTTCAACAACATCACTTTCAACAACATCACTTTCAACAACACCACACATTGAAGGTGACACCAGTAGATCTATTCGTATGCTCATTTTATGCTTCTAATAAAACGTCTGTTCAAATCCGCTAAGAATAATCCCCCCCGGCCCCTAAGCCCCAGTACTAATCAGTCTCAGGTTGCCTCATCAGAACGCGAGTGAGTTCGACCAGCACTTGGAGTAACATGATCAGATTATACTTTCTAGGAAACCAGTTTTAATAAACAGTTTGGTTTTTTCTTATGTGGTCATCTTTTAAAAGTAAAGATCAAAGTAAATACAAGAAAAGGCCGGATATAGTTAGATCCTTGTATCATAAGCCGGAAATGGTAAGACCGGGGGCTAATGGCTCGACTCACAGGTGCGACTAATTCATTTCTTTCTTATGACCAGGGGTCAAGGGCTGTCCCCTTACATGTCCCAAGTACAAAGTCAGTTTGAAAGGGTGGACTAGGGTATCTCAGTTGACCACTCACACGTCACAAATACGCGACCATTAAAACGGTGGACTACGACAGTTTAGGCGATGACTTATGAGTGGTTTCATTGTAATGATCTCGTTTTGGGACCCCGACATGACAGGGAGATGGGACCCCGACATGACAGGGAGATGGGACCCCGACATGACAGGGAGATGGGACCCCGACATGACAGGGAGATGGGACCCGACATGACAGGGAGATGGGACCCCGACATGACAGGGAGATGGGACCCCGACATGACAGGGAGATGGGACCCCGACATGACAGGGAGATGGGACCCCGACATGACAGGGAGATGGGACCCCGACATGACAGGGAGATGGGACCCCGACATGACAGGGAGATGGGACCCCGACATGACAGGGAGATGGGACCCCGACATGACAGGGAGATGGGACCCCGACATGACAGGGAGATGGGACCCCGACATGACAGGGAGATGGGACCCCGACATGACAGGGAGATGGGACCCCGACATGACAGGGAGATGGGACCCCGACATGACAGGGAGATGGGACCCCGACATGACAGGGAGATGGGACCCCGACATGACAGGGAGATGGGACCCCGACATGACAGGGAGATGGGACCCCGACATGACAGGGAGATGGGACCCCGACATGACAGGGAGATGGGACCCCGACATGACAGGGAGATGGGACCCCGACATGACAGGGAGATGGGACCCCGACATGACAGGGAGATGGGACCCCGACATGACAGGGAGATGGGACCCCGACATGACAGGGAGATGGGACCCCGACATGACAGGGAGATGGGACCCCGACATGACAGGGAGATGGGACCCCGACATGACAGGGAGATGGGACCCCGACATGACAGGGAGATGGGACCCCGACATGACAGGGAGATGGGACCCCGACATGACAGGGAGATGGGACCCCGACATGACAGGGAGATGGGACCCCGACATGACAGGGAGATGGGACCCCGACATGACAGGGAGATGGGACCCCGACATGACAGGGAGATGGGACCCCGACATGACAGGGAGATGGGACCCCGACATGACAGGGAGATGGGACCCCGACATGACAGGGAGATGGGACCCCGACATGACAGGGAGATGGGACCCCGACATGACAGGGAGATGGGACCCCGACATGACAGGGAGATGGGACCCCGACATGACAGGGAGATGGGACCCCGACATGACAGGGAGATGGGACCCCGACATGACAGGGAGATGGGACCCCGACATGACAGGGAGATGGGACCCCGACATGACAGGGAGATGGGACCCCGACATGACAGGGAGATGGGACCCCGACATGACAGGGAGATGGGACCCCGACATGACAGGGAGATGGGACCCCGACATGACAGGGAGATGGGACCCCGACATGACAGGGAGATGGGACCCCGACATGACAGGGAGATGGGACCCCGACATGACAGGGAGATGGGACCCCGACATGACAGGGAGATGGGACCCCGACATGACAGGGAGATGGGACCCCGACATGACAGGGAGATGGGACCCCGACATGACAGGGAGATGGGACCCCGACATGACAGGGAGATGGGACCCCGACATGACAGGGAGATGGGACCCCGACATGACAGGGAGATGGGACCCCGACATGACAGGGAGATGGGACCCCGACATGACAGGGAGATGGGACCCCGACATGACAGGGAGATGGGACCCCGACATGACAGGGAGATGGGACCCCGACATGACAGGGAGATGGGACCCCGACATGACAGGGAGATGGGACCCCGACATGACAGGGAGATGGGACCCCGACATGACAGGGAGATGGGACCCCGACATGACAGGGAGATGGGACCCCGACATGACAGGGAGATGGGACCCCGACATGACAGGGAGATGGGACCCCGACATGACAGGGAGATGGGACCCCGACATGACAGGGAGATGGGACCCCGACATGACAGGGAGATGGGACCCCGACATGACAGGGAGATGGGACCCCGACATGACAGGGAGATGGGACCCCGACATGACAGGGAGATGGGACCCCGACATGACAGGGAGATGGGACCCCGACATGACAGGGAGATGGGACCCCGACATGACAGGGAGATGGGACCCCGACATGACAGGGAGATGGGACCCCGACATGACAGGGAGATGGGACCCCGACATGACAGGGAGATGGGACCCCGACATGACAGGGAGATGGGACCCCGACATGACAGGGAGATGGGACCCCGACATGACAGGGAGATGGGACCCCGACATGACAGGGAGATGGGACCCCGACATGACAGGGAGATGGGACCCCGACATGACAGGGAGATGGGACCCCGACATGACAGGGAGATGGGACCCCGACATGACAGGGAGATGGGACCCCGACATGACAGGGAGATGGGACCCCGACATGACAGGGAGATGGGACCCCGACATGACAGGGAGATGGGACCCCGACATGACAGGGAGATGGGACCCCGACATGACAGGGAGATGGGACCCCGACATGACAGGGAGATGGGACCCCGACATGACAGGGAGATGGGACCCCGACATGACAGGGAGATGGGACCCCGACATGACAGGGAGATGGGACCCCGACATGACAGGGAGATGGGACCCCGACATGACAGGGAGATGGGACCCCGACATGACAGGGAGATGGGACCCCGACATGACAGGGAGATGGGACCCCGACATGACAGGGAGATGGGACCCCGACATGACAGGGAGATGGGACCCCGACATGACAGGGAGATGGGACCCCGACATGACAGGGAGATGGGACCCCGACATGACAGGGAGATGGGACCCCGACATGACAGGGAGATGGGACCCCGACATGACAGGGAGATGGGACCCCGACATGACAGGGAGATGGGACCCCGACATGACAGGGAGATGGGACCCCGACATGACAGGGAGATGGGACCCCGACATGACAGGGAGATGGGACCCCGACATGACAGGGAGATGGGACCCCGACATGACAGGGAGATGGGACCCCGACATGACAGGGAGATGGGACCCCGACATGACAGGGAGATGGGACCCCGACATGACAGGGAGATGGGACCCCGACATGACAGGGAGATGGGACCCCGACATGACAGGGAGATGGGACCCCGACATGACAGGGAGATGGGACCCCGACATGACAGGGAGATGGGACCCCGACATGACAGGGAGATGGGACCCCGACATGACAGGGAGATGGGACCCCGACATGACAGGGAGATGGGACCCCGACATGACAGGGAGATGGGACCCCGACATGACAGGGAGATGGGACCCCGACATGACAGGGAGATGGGACCCCGACATGACAGGGAGATGGGACCCCGACATGACAGGGAGATGGGACCCCGACATGACAGGGAGATGGGACCCCGACATGACAGGGAGATGGGACCCCGACATGACAGGGAGATGGGACCCCGACATGACAGGGAGATGGGACCCCGACATGACAGGGAGATGGGACCCCGACATGACAGGGAGATGGGACCCCGACATGACAGGGAGATGGGACCCCGACATGACAGGGAGATGGGACCCCGACATGACAGGGAGATGGGACCCCGACATGACAGGGAGATGGGACCCCGACATGACAGGGAGATGGGACCCCGACCCCGACATGACAGGGAGATGGGACCCCGACATGACAGGGAGATGGGACCCCGACATGACAGGGAGATGGGACCCCGACATGACAGGGAGATGGGACCCCGACATGACAGGGAGATGGG
Organism: Ampullaceana balthica; assembly: GCA_944989445.1. NCBI lineage: Eukaryota > Metazoa > Mollusca > Gastropoda > Lymnaeidae > Ampullaceana > Ampullaceana balthica. The sequence continues at coordinate 146,020 of CALYLW010001350.1, read as the reverse complement.
ACCCCGACATGACAGGGAGATGGGACCCCGACATGACAGGGAGATGGGACCCCGACATGACAGGGAGATGGGACCCCGACATGACAGGGAGATGGGACCCCGACATGACAGGGAGATGGGACCCCGACATGACAGGGAGATGGGACCCCGACATGACAGGGAGATGGGACCCCGACATGACAGGGAGATGGGACCCCGACATGACAGGGAGATGGGACCCCGACATGACAGGGAGATGGGACCCCGACATGACAGGGAGATGGGACCCCGACATGACAGGGAGATGGGACCCCGACATGACAGGGAGATGGGACCCCGACATGACAGGGAGATGGGACCCCGACATGACAGGGAGATGGGACCCCGACATGACAGGGAGATGGGACCCCGACATGACAGGGAGATGGGACCCCGACATGACAGGGAGATGGGACCCCGACATGACAGGGAGATGGGACCCCGACATGACAGGGAGATGGGACCCCGACATGACAGGGAGATGGGACCCCGACATGACAGGGAGATGGGACCCCGACATGACAGGGAGATGGGACCCCGACATGACAGGGAGATGGGACCCCGACATGACAGGGAGATGGGACCCCGACATGACAGGGAGATGGGACCCCGACATGACAGGGAGATGGGACCCCGACATGACAGGGAGATGGGACCCCGACATGACAGGGAGATGGGACCCCGACATGACAGGGAGATGGGACCCCGACATGACAGGGAGATGGGACCCCGACATGACAGGGAGATGGGACCCCGACATGACAGGGAGATGGGACCCCGACATGACAGGGAGATGGGACCCCGACATGACAGGGAGATGGGACCCCGACATGACAGGGAGATGGGACCCCGACATGACAGGGAGATGGGACCCCGACATGACAGGGAGATGGGACCCCGACATGACAGGGAGATGGGACCCCGACATGACAGGGAGATGGGACCCCGACATGACAGGGAGATGGGACCCCGACATGACAGGGAGATGGGACCCCGACATGACAGGGAGATGGGACCCTAGAGATCAAAAACAATATAAATTTCTCTCATTACAACTACCATCGACAAGAATTGAGTTGCTGAACTTCCGGTACGAATGTGCTCTGGGGAATTAACAAATGAATTCGAGGAATTATTGCCCTTTTTTTGTTACTGCCCTTGTTGAAGTGCTTGCCCCTGAATGTAAGTGGAAGTAGGACGTTAAGGGCTGAAGTCAAACTAGAAACTATATGACTGGAGTCAATGTTATGGCTGGAGTCAATGTTATGGCTGGAGTAAATCTGTGGCTGGAGTAAAATCTATGACAGGAGACAACTTTTGATTAATATGACCCCCCAAAAATGGCCAAAATGTCTAATTCTTCTAATTGATATAGGCTGATGTCTGCCCTTCCAATTTGACGAGATGAATTCTAATTTTAGCTATTTTATAGCATAGGTCATTGAATCTTGAACTTATCGGGAGAAGAAGGGGCGCAATGGACAGCGATTATCTGACCAGACGATTGTACGTGGGATGATCGATTCTAAACTCGTCATTATCGTCCAGCACCGGTCACTTTCGACTGGCCATGTTGTTCTGGTCAGGCAGGAAGCAGTATGAACCACTGAATGAATTGTTGGGTTGACAGAGACATGGACAAACATTGCTACGGCGTGGACAGACTCAACATTTGAGGTGAATAGAGTCACTCAGACAGACTCAACATCTCGGGCAGATAGAGTCACTCAGAGAGACTCGACATCTGGGGCAGATAGAGTCACTCGGACAGTCTCGACATCTGGGGCAGATAGAGTCACTCGGACAGACTCGACATCTGGGGTGGATAGAGTCACTCGGACAGTCTCGACATCTGGGGTGGATAGAGTCACTCGGACAGTCTTGACATCTGGGGCGGATAGAGTCACTCGGACAGTCTCAACATCTGGGGTGGATAGAGTCACTCGGACAGTCTCGACATCTGGGGTGGATAGAGTCACTTGGACAGTCTTGACATCTGGGGCGGATAGAGTCACACGGACAGTCTCGACATCTGGGGTGGATAGAGTCACTCGGACAGTCTTGACATCTGGGGCGGATAGAGTCACTCGGACAGTCTCAACATCTGGGGTGGATAGAGTCACTCGGACAGTCTCGACATCTGGGGTGGATAGAGTCACTCGGACAGTCTTGACATCTGGGGCGGATAGAGTCACACGGACAGTCTCGACATCTGGGGTGGATAGAGTCAATCGGACAGACTCGACATCTGGGGTGGATAGAGTCACTCGGACAGTCTCGACATCTGGGGTGGATAGAGTCACTCACACAGACTACACATCTGGGGCGGATAGAGTCACTCGGACAGCCTCGACATTTGAGGTGAATAGAGTCACTCACACAGTCTCGACATCTGGGGCTGATAGAGTCACTCGGACAGAGTCACCATTTGAGGTGAATAGAGTCACTCACACAGTATCGACATCTGGTGCGGATAGAGTCACTCGGACAGACTCAACATCTAGATCCTGGAACTAAAACCGCGTGATTTTTGTGTTGCTGAACTCGGTGAACGGCCTGGGAATACCACTACCACCCCCACCCCGCAGGCCTGGCATTCCCCCCCCCCACCCCGCAAGCCTGGCATTCGCAGGCCTGTCATCACTCCTGCAGGCCTGGCATTCCCCCCCCGCACAGGCCTGGCATTTCCCCCCCCGCAGGCCTGGCATTCCCCCACCCCGCAGGCCTGGTATTCCCCCCGCAGGCCTGGCATTCCCCCCGCAGGCCTGGCATCCCCCCGCAAGCCTGGCATCCCCACCGCAGGCCTGGCATTCCCCCCCCACAGGCCTGGCATCCCCCCCGCAGGCCTGGCATGCCCCCCAGTCATGGCATTCGCAGGCCTGGCATTCCCCCCCACCCCGCAAGCCTGGCATTCCGCAGGCCTGTCATCACTCCCGCAGGCCTGGCATTCGCAGGCCTGGCATTCCCCCCCCGCAGGCCTGGCATTCGCAGGCCTTGCATTCCCCCCCGCAGGCCTGGCATTCCCCCCGCAGGCCTGGCATTCCCCCCACCCCGCAGGCTGGCATACGCAGGCATGGCACCCCCCCCGGCAGGCCTGGCAACCCCCACCCCACCCCCGCAGGCCATGGCATTCCCACGCAGGCCTGGCATTCGCAGGCCTGGCATCCCCCCCCGCAGGCCTGTCCATCCCCCCCGCAGGCCTGGCCAGTTTCGTGGGGTCACTGCCAACACTCCTGCTATAAGCGTCATGTATGTCTGTGTATTATGTCATGGTCCTTTTCGTCTTGGTGATGTGCAGGTCAAACGGAGCCTCAAAAGAGGCCGACTATTGGCTGACATCAAACTACATGTACTATTCAATATAAAACTGGCTGAAATGAGGCGTGAGGTGAGGCGCGATGTGAATCGTCGTGACCAAAGTGGTTCTCAAACTACGGAATTTTAAATGGCGTCATCCAAGATAAGATACAATCATTTTGATGGTTTAAAGAAGAAAAAAAAGCGACACAAAAAGGCAATGTTGTCAGACATAGGAAGAGAGGAGGAGGGCAATCACGTCACACTCGGATAATACTGTCACACTCGGATAATACTGTCACACTCAGGATAATACTGTCACACTCGGATAATACTGTCACACTCGGATAATACTGTCACACTCGGATAATACTGTCACACTCGGATAATACTGTCACACTCGGATAATACTGTCACACTCGGATAATACTGTCACACTCGGATAATACTGTCACACTCGGATAATACTGTCACACTCGGATAATACTGTCCACATCGGATAATACTGTCACACTCGGATAATACTGTCACACTCGGATAATACTGTCACGCTCGGATAATACTGTCACGCTCGGATAATACTGTCACGCTCGGATAATACTGTCACGCTCGGATAATACTGTCACGCTCGGATAATACTGTCCACGCTCGGATAATACTGTCACGCTCGGATAATACTGTCACGCTCGGATAATACTGTCACGCTCGGATAATACTGTCACGCTCGGATAATACTGTCACGCTCGGATAATACTGTCAACGCTCGGATAATACTGTCACGCTCGGATAATACTGTCACGCTCGGATAAATACTGTCTCGCTCGGATAATACTGTCACGCTCGGATAATACTGTCACGCTCGGATAATACTGTCACGCTCGGATAATACTGTCACGCTCGGATAATACTGTCACACTCGGATAATACTGTCACGCTCGGATAATACTGTCACGCTCGGATAATACTGTCACACTCGGATAATACTGTCACGCTCGGATAATACTGTCACACTCGGATAATACTGTCACACTCGTGGTCAGTCCTGTAACACTCGGGGCAGTCAGCTAGGCTGAGAGAAAGAAAGTAAGAAAGAAAGTAAGAAAGAAATTAAGAAAGATGAATGAAAGAAAGAAAGAAAGAAAAGAAAGAAAGAAAGAAAGAAAGAAAGAAAGAAAGAAGAAAAGAAAGAAAGAGTGAGAACAGCCAAACAAAGAAGTGGAAACATCATGAAAAGAAATCTGGTGACGTCTTTGCTCTGCTTAGAGACCTGCGGATAAAGGATAAAATAACAAAAAATCGGTGAAATCCGAACAGTCCGGAATGTGGATTATGCTAAACGAAATCAGGAAACATAATGGTTTCATGGTGACGGGTTATGCCGAGTTGGGTGAAATCAAATATCTACGGCGGCTAATAGCCAAACATCAAGTCACCACACGCAGACGACAGATTCGGTATTAGGTTAGCTCAGGAGTGGGGAGGGGGCAACTATTTTGGGGCTCTGTGAGTTGACAAGTTTCTCTGTAGTTGGTTGTTATATATGTAACATTGCCCCAGTGGATATTTGTGGCAGTGGCGTAACAACGGGTTGGCATCGGGACAATCGCCAAGGGCGCCAGCTCAAAAGGGCGCCACTAAATCTCTATTGTTTAAATTTGTATTTAAATAAATACAGTCGGACACCTCTCTAAGTCGAACTCAAAAGGACCCCCAAAAAATATTCGACTTACGGAGTTTTTGAGTTAGGGAAAATGGCGTAATAGGCGCAGATTAATCAAGGACAATGTAGATATTGAGAGGTGGTGAGAACAACCAGGATATTTATTGATCATCGTTGGTAATGAAAGGACACATGTGGCGGCCCAGCAAAATATGATGAGAGTGGTCATCGTCGACCACGACGGACGAACAACAACAACAACAACAAAACAACAACAATAATGAAAGGACATGTAAATTACTTTGAAAATCTAAGAACTAACGAAATCTATAACATTTAGCCAAAATTGAAGAAATGTGTATAAAAAATGAAAATTGAGCAAGTTCAAAAAGGAAAGCAAAACGAAAACAAATGCCTGGAGACCGACTGGCAAAGCGTTTCAATCTTTTGCAATGGCATATTTAGAATCTAAATGAAATAAATAAAGAGCAATTTAGAATTGAAATAAAATACGTTAAACACCAAATGATTGAACTATTGCAAAACAAAACCCGATGACATGTTTCATTTAGATCTTATCGCTGCATGGGAATTGTAAGAAATCGTACCCAAATATCTATCGAGCTCTGAAAACATTTCTTACAATGCCAACCACAGTAGCCACTGCTGAAAGGAGTTTCAGCAAACTAAAAATTATCAAAAATTACTTGAGTTCGACGTCAGGTCAACAACGCACATCATCTCTAGCTCTTCTTTCCATCGAAAGGGAACTTAGGGGCCGACCATAAAGTACGTCACGCTCCAGAGGGGGGGGGGTATAAGAAAGTGTGACGGTTTGTGACTGAGGGCGGAGGGGGGGGGTTCCGACCATATGTGACGTCACGGTGTTTTGTATTAAATTTTAATGATTTTGTTAATTAAAAATAAATTTGTTCGCAAGTGTGAAGTACTTTAGGGTGGGGGGGGGGTCCGAGATTTGTGACAGTGGGGAGGGGGGGTAAAAATTGTAAAAAATATCGTGACGTACATTATTTACGGCCCATTACCAGTCAAATAAACTTCGATGAAATAATCACTAATTTTGCAAACATTAAAGCAAGAAAAAATTAAGCTTTGAACCTTTGATATAGGGCAATAGAATGGATCGGTGGAGTGTTACTTAAATTTACTTTTAACAGTGAGTTTCTATCGTTACGTATGAGATAATGAGTATGACACATTGACACTATTGTTTTTATTTATAATACACGTTACTTCAAGTTTTGATGTATTCTTTAATAACGCAACAATATCCAGTTGTATCCACCAATTTATTTGGTATTATTTAGTAAATAATTAACTACAAATTAGTATTGTTCCTGTCTCATGCATTTTTGTATATTCACGTTGTATGACTGTCACTGTCAAACTACGTAATTATTTTCATATATAAAATAAGAGAAATTCAATTATTTTTTCTAACAAATGAAAAAATCGCAAAGCTGAAACTTGTCAATTTATCAAGGGCGCCAAACATTAATTAGCCAAGGTAGCCAAAAACCTAGCTACGCCCCTGATTTGTGGTAACATGTCAACCTAGCTACGCCTCTGATTTGTGGTAACATGTCAACCTAGCTACGCCTCTGATTTGTGGTAACATGTCAACCTAGCTACGCCTCTGATTTGTGGTAACATGTCCCCAGTGGATAAGATAAAGAAAGATGATATTTTCTTTTCTAAAATTGGAATGAAGCTTGCACGTGATATCAAGCAATCATCAAAGGCCTTCAACAATCACATGAGATTAAACTCAAGACACAAGACACTACACAGAACAAGTCACAAAACACGTCACAAGACACTTCACAAAACACGTCACAAGACACTTCACAAAACACGTCACAAAACACGTCACAAAACACGTCACAAGACACTTCACAAAACACGTCACAAAACACGTCACAAAACACGTCACAAAACACGTCACAAAACACGTCACAAAACACGTCACAAGACACGTCACAAGACACGTCACAAGACACGTCACAAGACACGTCACAAGACACGTCACAAAACACGTCACAAAACACGTCACAAAACACGTCACAAGACACTTCACAAAACACGTCACAAGACACTTCACAAAACACGTCACAAAACACGTCACAAGACACTTCACAAAACACGTCACAAAACACGTCACAAGACACTTCACAAAACACTTCACAAAACACTTCACAATACACGTCACAAAACACGTCACAAGACACGTCACAAGACACGTCACAAAAAACGTCACAAAACACGTCACAAAACACGTCACAAGACACTTCACAAAACACGTCACAAGACACGTCACAAAACACTTCACAAAACACGTCACAAAACACGTCACAAAACACGTCACAAAACACGTCACAAAACACGTCACAAAACACGTCACAAGACACGTCACAAGACACTTCACAAAACACGTCACAAGACACTTCACAAAACACGTCACAAAACACGTCACAAGACACTTCACAAAACACGTCACAAAACACGTCACAAAACACGTCACAAGACACTTCACAAAACACTTCACAAAACACTTCACAAAACACGTCACAAAACACGTCACAAAACACGTCACAAAACAGATCTAGAATGCCATTAACAAAGCATTAAGTCGAATTTAAAAAGTTGTCCTGTTCAACACACAAAAATTACATTTAAGTATCGGCTTACATTTCACAAACTCAATGTTTTTTTCTCTTATTTTTCCTTTCTCTACAATTAATTTTAAAAAAATATAGGCGTATCTACGAACTTGAATCATTTTTGAAACAATTTTTCAAATAAGATCACCTCTAAATTACAAAACGTGGATGAAAGGTCAGGTCGATGCTATCCAAAGCTGGATAAATTGAGGATAGCATGGACTGATGGATACACATTAAAATGAAAGACACGTAAAAAATAACTGTACAGGGGAAGCGATCGGAAAATTGTTGATATGTCTAAGCATGCGCAGAAGATGGGCAGAAGTCATCGTAAACATAATTTTTAATGCACTTTAAATTTACCCACGCATTTCAAGATGTGGACGAGAAACAGGAACTAGTTGAATTTTTAACTACAACAACAAGAAACCAACATCAATAATTCATGTGTGCAACTATGTTCACATTTGTCGCCAAGTTCCAAGACCAACGGGCATCAATTCAATCAACTGTTCATAGTGTGTATTACATTCAAGCAGCTGTTAGACCAAATGACCGGCCTGTACCTCTACAGTCATATTAGCCAAACTGCCCTTTGGTCAAGCTTAACAACTGTCCGTTAGAATGCTGACCACTACAATGATTACAACTGTCAGTCTGTGTAGGGAGTTGTTCAAGTCCTAGTGACAAGTTAGGACTTCAACACAATTTCCACAAGTGGCGCTGCTCGCTTCCATTCATGTCATAGCTCTTCGGTGTTGTGAGGTAGGGAGTAGCCAGGTGGAGTGAAATCTGCTTGATCACGTGACTTTATAGCCGTGAAAGTCATAAAAGTCATGACAGTCATAAAAGTCATGAAAGTCATAAAAGTCATGACAGTGAAGCAGAAAACTCAGAACCCAAGAGCACAAAAGGTCAACACGTGCGGTGGTCGTATTGGTTCCAGTCCCAGGATTAAACCGGCCACCAACTGACCTTGGAAAGGTGATCGAGGGTAAACATGACCCGGGCGACATCCGGCGTGTTTCAGACTTCCCGCCATAACGAACCGTCATTTCCGGCCAGGGGAGAGAAGTCAATATTTTCGGCCGCCTGCTCCGGACACACCCGGGCCGACCAGAGAAACGTTTTTTTAACTGGCCTGGGGCCGAGTGAGGTCTGGTAACACGGTCAGCTAATCTGTTTGGATTGAGGGCCCTCGACTGCTACCCGGGGGGGGGGTCAGTCCAGACTGGACACGTCAAAGATTGAAGAGTAGGGGGAGTCGGGTAGGTTATGATTCATTACGATGATGGTTCTGGGCTTGGCAAGAATGAGCCCCTACACCACTGATGAACTTTTGTGGATTAAACAAACGGTAACAAATATTAAATTATAATTATAATAATATAGTTTGATAATTTATGTATAGCGCTGCACCCTAGCAAGTAGTTGGGCTCACGGCGCTTCACATAAAAAAAATGATCCTATATAATAAAAGGCCAAGTTCTGTCCCGTCATCTATAGCGATTGGTCTCTCAAACACACATGACTCCTACAGCCAATCATATCAAGTTTACGTGGACGTTCAAAACGAGTTATTGTTTTATTTAACCACGTTTTTATTAACTCGCTTTCGTTCCTGTGGCATTGTTTGTCCAAGATTTTTTCAAATCTGCCAACGTAAAATTGATTGAACCACTTCTGATGGTCCTAGAGATCTGAAAATTTTACCACAGATAGATCTTGGATGAAAATGCATTGTATCAAAATTTCAGATAAATCGAATGTACCGATATTAAATTATTGAACTTTTTCGTTTATCTATAGTCTATATATAAGCATCTGTACCGCGGCTTTTGTTGACGTCCGTAAGTTCACCCCGTGACCACATCACAATGTTTTTAAAACGTTGGGCGGGCGCTTGTGAGGTGTTTGGTAAAATAAATAGAGGTAAAAATATTTTTTTTTAAAACCAGGTTGTTATAAGTGGACTAAAAAGAATAAAATAAATAGAAGTAAAAAAAGATTTTAAAAAAACAGTTTTTATAAGCGGACTAAAAAGAAGAAAATAATTTAAAACTTATAAGTTCAAGTACTTTGATTTAATATGACTAAAAACGTGGGGTGGGTGTTTGGTATAAAAATTAAAGATTTCTAATTTAGAAGGCAAAAGAGAGATCTATAAGTGAGAGAATGAGTGAACCGCATATGTTAAACCTCATAAGCGCCCGCCCCACGTTTTTAGTCATATTAAATGAAACTACTTGAACTTATAAGTTTTAAATTATTTTCTTCTTTTTAGTCCGCTTATAAAAACGTGGTTTTTAAAAATCTTTTTTTAACTTCTATTTATGTTGCAGTATTTCTTCCAAGACTTTATTTTGAGTTATGCGCGTTGGGATTTATAGTCAAAAGCTCTGTTTTTACGAGTTATTTATTTTAACTATAATGAATAGTATTTTGACGTGATGCACATGTATGCCGGTCGAGACGGCTGTTGGAGGGAGTTACAGCATGCCACCGAACGGTGGCGGAACGTCCTTGAACGTCCTTGGACGGGCTTGGTTGCTCGTACACATATAATACTGCATCAAATGAAAAAATACATGTCCTAAATAAAACACATAACGACATTACATAAGCTCGTTTATCATTTAAAGAAATGTTTGGTTGTTGTTAAATTGATTTTGAAAGTAAAATTTGAAGAGATGTTTTTTAGTGCAGTCTTGAAGGTCTTGGCAGTAGTAATACTGCGAATGTGTGATGGTAGATAATTCGGTTGTTTGGCAGTAGTAATACTGGGAATGTGTGATGGTAGATAATTCGGTTGTTTGGCAGTAGTAATACTGGGAATGTGTGATGGTAGATAATTCGGTTGTTTGGCAGTAGTAATACTGGGAATGTGTGATGGTAGATAATTCGGTTGTTTGGCAGTAGTAATACTGGGAATGTGTGATGGTAGATAATTCGGTTGTTTGGCAGTAGTAATACTGCGAATGTGTGATGGTAGATAATTCGGTTGTTTGGCAGTAGTAATACTGGGAATGTGTGATGGTAGATAATTCGGTTGTTTGGCAGTAGTAATACTGGGAATGTGTGATGGTAGATAATTCGGTTGTTTGGCAGTAGTAATACTGCGAATGTGTGATGGTAGATAATTCGGTTGTTTGGCAGTAGTAATACTGGGAATGTGTGATGGTAGATAATTCGGTTGTTTGGCAGTAGTAATACTGGGAATGTGTGATGGTAGATAATTCGGTTGTTTGGCAGTAGTAATACTGGGAATGTGTGATGGTAGATAATTCGGTTGTTTGGCACGTAGTAATACTGGGAATGTGTGATGGTAGATAATTCGGTTGTTTGGCAGGTAGTAATACTGGGAATGTGTTGATGGTAGATAATTCGGTTGTTTGGCAGTAGTAATACTGCGAATGTGTGATGGTAGATAATTCGGTTGTTTGGCAGTAGTAATACTGGGAATGTGTGATGGTAGATAATTCGGTTGTTTGGCAGTAGTAATACTGGGAATGTGTGATGGTAGATAATTCGGTTGTTTGGCAGTAGTAATACTGGGAATGTGTGATGGTAGATAATTCGGTTGTTTGGCAGTAGTAATACTGGGAATGTGTGATGGTAGATAATTCGGTTGTTTGGCAGTAGTAATACTGGGAATGTGTGATGGTAGATAATTCGGTTGTTTGGCAGTAGTAATACTGGGAATGTGTGATGGTAGATAATTCGGTTGTTTGGCAGTAGTAATACTGGGAATGTGTGATGGTAGATAATTCGGTTGTTTGGCAGCACAAAAAGAAAAATGAACGTTTCTCTAAATGTTATATTGTCTGTCTTAGCCATTTATTCAATAAATGTTTGTTTGTTGTTTTTGTGTTTTTTTAACGCAATTTCCCATAGTTGATCCTGCAACTCCTCCTGGACCATACCAGATAGAGGGTTAGGGTATTTTGCAAATAGACGGGGGCGCGGTGGTCGAGTGGCAGCGCGCTCGACTGGCGTACCGATGGTCACGGGTTCGAATCCGTGCGAAGGCAAGGATTTGTTCCCGGGGCCTAGGGCGTCCCCGAGTCACCCAGCTCCGAATGGGTACCTAACACTAGTTAGGCGGCTGGGTAATGCGTGGAACCCACAAAGCCGTGGCCTGTAAACGCTGCATCACTTGCCAACAGATCATCTGTCATGGTCTGTGGACGCATTAATCTTCTGTATAGAAGGAGCGTCTGTATTGATAAGATAAGATAAGAAGATAAGTAATATGTTAAGGAGGTCTCAAGGATGTGCAAGGGACAAAAAATACCGAAAAGGTTTACTGGATTTCCTGGGGGAAAAAAAACAAAAAATATCAGTATTTTGTCAATTTCTCGCCAACCATAACAGCTATCGGGTTGAAACAAACGCCAAACAATAGCTAATAATAGTTAGAACAACGCTGGAGAAGGAATTTTTGAAAAATCTCTTTTAGTTCGACTCCCATAATTTTAGCAGCAATTTGTAGATAGCAATTGTTCTGTTTACTTTCAAAATTATTGATTTGAAATGACTTTTAATGTAATCTAATACATCATATAGAATGGGACTGCAATAAAGCTTTTAAATAAAATACAAAATACACAAACAAATTGTGCAATGAAAACAATAAATTTGAGCTTTATTTTTAGACTGATACGACAGTAAACGTTTCGGCTAATGCCTTCATCAGTACAACATAAAATACATTCTTACAATACTTACATAAGTAATAATAACATTCTTAAAACATATTGTATTTTAAAATATTTATGTTAAATAAAAAGAAAGGAAAAACAAAAACAAACATGGACACAGGATATAGGAAAAAGGGGGAAGTATCCAAAGTTACAGTAAAAACCACAACGGGAACAAGATTCTGCAGTTAAGTAAAATTATGAATTTGGTTAATTCCATATGGAGCCAACGTACCAAATCTTTTTATGATCTATTTTCCATGTGGACTCTATCATGGGTATTGCTTGCATATAAAATACCAGTTACTGCAATATCTGATATGCCGTTATGGTCAACACTGTTAAAATGTTTAGACACAGGACATTGAGCCTGTTTATTTATATTATGCAGGTGTTCTCTAAACCGATCTCCAAGACGACGACCAGTCTCACCGACGTAAATTTTATTACACCTCTTGCAAAGAATTGCATAAATCACGTTGCGACTGTGCAAGTGAATCCATCTTTTATTAAGAATTTTTCAAGAGGGAAAGAAATGTTGTTAATTTCCATCACATATTTATGGGCCATTTGGAACACCTATGGAGTGAAAATTACAAAGGTATCTCTCCAGAGTACTACAGGAGATACATTGACGATTGCATTGGAATTACAAAAATGAACATGCAACAATTGCAAAGTTTTATTGACTTCGTCGGTAACTTCCATTCTTCGATCAAATTTACTTCAACAATCCATAGAAGTGCTGTTAATTTTTTGGATATACAAATTAAATTGAAAGAAAATAAAATATCCACATCAATCTTTTTACAAGTCTACAGACAGCCATAGTTTCCTTATGTATACATCGTCCCATCCTGAATCTTGTAAGAGCTCTATCCCATTTTCGCAACTATTGAGACTTAAAAGACTCTGCAGTGATGAGGCAGACTTTTTGGAGAAAAGTAATGAAATGCTGGATTTTTTTCGAAGAAGGTCATACCCGGCTCCATTTGGCTCCATATGGAATTAACCAAATTCATAATTTTACTTAACTGCAGAATCTTGTTCCCGTTGTGGTTTTAACTGTAACTTTGGATACTTCTCCCTTTTTCCTATATCCTGTGTCCATGTTTGTTTTTGTTTTTCCTTTCTTTTTATTTAACATAAATATTTTAAAATACAATATGTTTTAAGAATATTATTATTACTTATGTAAGTATTGTAAGAATGTATTTTATGTTGTACTGATGAAGGCATTAGCCGAAACGTTTACTGTCGTATCAGTCTAAAAATAAAGCTCAAATTTATTGTTTTCATTGCACAATTTGTTTGTGTATTTTGTATTTTAATGTAATCTAGAATGATAGTTAATGAGGTTCTCCCGCTTTGTGAATGCTTATGATAGATTGTTGCGCGGTGCACATTATATTGACACATTCTTGGTGTGATGTTGCGTGAGCGGATATGACGTCATTTTTTGTTTACTTTCAGAATTACATATTTGAAATGACTTTTAATGCAATCTACAATGATTTCCCTTGAATAAAAACATCGGAAATTATTTGTTGGAAATTGTATTTAAATACTCATTCGAGTTTTTATTACAGGTTTATGTTTGTTTGTTTGTTTTGACATTTCCCGCTCTGTTTATCGCTATGAAAGCCGCTTGTTTTTGTTGAAACTATTGTAAGCGTCTGTTTATTAGAATGGTTCTAGAAAGTTTTTTTCCTAACCCACCGCAGACGTGCGTTGACTCAATGCCTGTCCCTGTCATAAACAAAGCTTGGTGCCGTTGCCAGTTATTGTGATTCGGTTTTCCGCCCCGATAAAACTCTTTAACTTCCCCCCTCCCCTCCCCCGTCGTGGCAACTGATTGTGATCAACGTTATGCTCCTAAATGTGATCCCTAGTGTGGGTCCCAGGGACGGGTTGTTTAGGACACACTTTACAGACAACGTGCGTGTTGCCGGGCCGTTAGCGCCAAATGGTTTGGCCCATTTCATGAATTTAAAAATAAGGGTGGCTGTAAAGGAGGGGTGGGAGTGGAAACAAAGGTGCGGGTGTAAATGGAGGGGCGGGTGTAAATGGAGGGGCGGGTGTAAACGGAGGGGCGGGTGTAAACGAAGGGGCGGGTGTAAGCGAAGAGGCGGGTGTAAGCGAAGGGGCGGGTGTAAACGAGGGGGCGGGAGTAAGCGAAGGGGCGAGTGTAAGCGAAGGGGCGGGTGTAAACGAGGGGGCGGGTGTAAGCGAAGGGGCGAGTGTAAGCGAAGGGGCGGGTGTAAGCGAAGGGGCGGGTGTAAACGAAGGGGCGGGAGTAAGCGAAGGGGCGAGTGTAAGCGAAGGGGCGGGTGTAAGCGAAGGGGCGGGTGTAAACGAGGGGGCGGGAGTAAGCGAAGGGGCGAGTGTAAGCGAAGGGGCGGGTGTAAACGAGGGGGCGGGTGTAAGCGAAGGGGCGAGTGTAAGCGAAGGGGCGGGTGTAAGCGAAGGGGCGGGTGTAAACGAAGGGGCGAGTGTAAACGAGGGGGCGGGTGTAAACGAGGGGGCGGGTGTAAACGAGGGGGCGGGTGTAAGCGAAGGGGCGAGTGTAAGCGAAGGGGCGGGTGTAAACGAAGGGGTGGGTGTAAGCGAAGGGGCGAGTGTAAGCGAAGGTGCGAGTGTAAGCGAAGGGGTTGGTGTAAACGTTAGATGTGATTTAGTTCCAAACCCATCACCCAAAAAATAAATGTGCGGCAATCAAGTTTTTGAGACGCCCAGAAATCGACATTTTGTCATTTGGGTGGAACGTTTTGTTGCCTCCCTTCTACCAAGAAATCTCGGTCATCTCCCTTGGAATACACGGGGCACATAGTTTGTCTCCCCTTCAAATCCAAGAAGAGTAATGTTAGCGTCAAGTGTAAGAGTTTACTCCCTCTATACGAGATGCCCCCACCCGCCTTCCCTATATTCTTGTTCCTGGTGATACTATTGGTACAGTCCACATCACCATCATTGGTCACCAACCCAGTTGTGGGATGTTTGGGTTGATACAGGCTTCAGGCGGTGACATACTGCAGGCGGTGACAGACTTCAGGGGGTGACAGACTTCAGGGGGTGACAGACTTCAGGCGGTGACAGACTGCAGGCGGTGACAGACTTCAGGGGGTGACATACTGCAGGCGGTGACAGACTTCAGGGGGTGACATACTGCAGGGGGTGACAGACTTCAGGGGGTGACAGACTTCAGGGCGGTGACAGACTTCAGGGGGTGACATACTGCAGGGGGTGACAGACTTCAGGGGGTGACATACTGCAGGGCGGTGACAGACTTCAGGGGGGTGACATACTGCAGGGGGTGACAGACTTCAGGGGGTGACATACTGCAGGGGTGACAGACTTCAGGGGGTGACAGACTTCAGGCGGTGACAGACTTCAGGGGGTGACAGACTGCAGGCGGTGACAGACTTCAGGGGGTGACAGACTGCAGGCGGTGACAGACTGCAGGCGGTGACAGACTGCAGGCGGTGACTGTATAGCACACTCTATACACAACTGAACTAGGTAAACTCATATGCGTTTTTTGTTTTATCATCCACTCGTCCATTCAAGTGTGCCCCAGTTCTCATGAGGATTAAAAATTCATCATCATATTCTTTAGACAGCGTCTGTCGTTAAGGCAAAATCCGTGTTGTTACGATAAAATCCGTAGTTAAGACGATAAAACGATTTATCGTGGATGTCAGCTCTTCGTATTAGATATTCATACATGTACTATATACCTCCCGACCATGCCTTCCCCCCACCCCCAGGTAAAGGAGGACAGAGGTCGGGTCACACCTACCATCTCCTCGATACAACAACGCAAACTTCAAACACGGATTAGTGAGCATGTAGTCTACCCCTGATTGGCTGATGATAACACGTGCTAATTAAACATGCAACGATTGGCCGGCTCGTCTCTTAAAATGGTCGTAATTGCTGATGCGTTTCAGTCTC
The DNA here is from genome assembly GCA_944989445.1 of Ampullaceana balthica. Classification (NCBI taxonomy): domain Eukaryota; kingdom Metazoa; phylum Mollusca; class Gastropoda; family Lymnaeidae; genus Ampullaceana; species Ampullaceana balthica. The sequence goes on along the minus strand of CALYLW010001350.1, from coordinate 129,707 downwards.
ATTATGTTTTGAACAAGACTTTACCACGCAAGATATACCAGAGGAATTCTACAGCAATTGTACAGGGTGGTTAATGATAACTATTGTTATTGTTGTGTTAATGATAACTATTGTTATTGTTGTGTTAATGATAACTAATGTTATTGTTGTGTTAATGATGACTAATGTTATTGTTGTGTTAATGATAACTAATGTTATTGTTGTGTTAATGATAACTAATGTTATTGTTGTGTTAATGATGACTAATGTTATTGTTGTGTTAATGATAACTATTGTTATTGTTATGTTAATGATAACTAATGTTATTGTTGTGTTAATGATCACTTATGTTATTGTTGTGTTAATGATAACTTATGTTATTGTTGTGTTAATGATAACTAATGTTATTGTTGTGTTAATGATAACTAATGTTATTGTTGTGTTAATGATGACTAATGTTATTGTTGTGTTAATGTTGACTAATGTCATCGTTGTGTTAATGATGACTAATGTTATTGTTGTGTTAATGATAACTAATGTTATTGTTGTGTTAATGATAACTTATGTTATTGTTGTGTTAATGATAACTTATGTTATTGTTGTGTTAATGATAACTAATGTTATTGTTGTGTTAATGATAACTAATGTTATTGTTGTGTTAATGATAACTATTGTTATTGTTGTGTTAATGATAATAATGTTATTGTTGTGTTAATGATAACTAATGTTATTGTTGTGTTAATGATGACTAATGTTATTGTTGTGTTAATGATGACTAATGTTATTGTTGTGTTAATGATAACTAATGTTATTGTTGTGTTAATGATGACTAATGTTATTTTTGTGTTAATGATGACTAATGTTATTGTTGTGTTAATGATAACTAATGTTATTGTTGTGTTAATGATAACTAATGTTATTGTTGTTAGCAAACATCATGTTGAACAGTAGTGATCAAGAAAACATCATCAAGTGTTGTGTTGTTGTTGTTGTTGTTGTCGGTCGAGAAGTCACAAATTGATTTTGGAAACAAGAACTGAGGACTGTTCCAAGATGAATAATTTATATGTGATTATAACAAGACATTGTCAGACATCACATCAGTGGTGCTGTGATTGGATACAACAATAGTGGGTATGTCAGGGAATAAAATAGTGGGGATGTAAGGGAATAGAACAGTGGGGATGATGTCAGGGAATACAACAGTGGGGATGATGTCAGGGAATACAACTGTGGGGATGATGTCATGAAATACAACTGTGGGGATGATGTCAGGGAATACAACGGTGGGGATGATGTCAGGGAATACAACAGTGGGGATGATGTCAGGGAATACAACAGTGGGGATGATGTCAGGGAATACAACAGTGGGGATCATGTCAGGGAATACAACAGTGGGGATGATGTCAGGGAATACAACAGTGGGGATGATGTCAGGGAATACAACTGTGGGGATGATGTCAGGGAATACAACTGTTGGGACTAAACTTAAGTTAACATGAACCTGATACCTAATTTGAATGTTTACCTCAATGGGAATTGAATATTTGTTCATTCCTTTCTTTCCAGGATATCAAAATATTTTTTTAAAATGTATATCTTCGTTTCACATACGTTTTTAAGCGAATGGATAAATCTTAAATATACTTGGCAAATAAGTTATATAATTTCCAGAAACAAAAACAGGAAAAAAGGGAGGAGGGAGGGGGAGGAGCCTGGATAGAGGAAAAGTGGGCTCAATGATATAATGTCTTATCTGAAAACGGGAATCAACCAAGAATTGAATCCGTTGGTGAAAGAGCAACATACAAGATTTTGTAATCCATCGGTAAATAGGACCGTTTTGATGAAAGGGACAAAAGGGAAAAAATTAGAAAAATAGGTTTGATGTATTTTAATTTGGTTTTTTATTAATTCATTTTACCTTCTTCCTTTAAGTTCTATCAGCGTATTAAAAGCTACATGAGTTTCATTCCGAATGTAATCTCTTGATACGTTGGATCTATAGCAATGAGAAATGTTTGTTGCAGGAATTTAAATTAAATTAATGCCCTTTTCAAATCTTTTGTTACGTTTCAAAGCTCTCTATATATTAGGTAAAATTGTCTTAGAATTAGAAAATGACATTCTTCATATGTATATTTCTGACCAACTGAAAGTTGCATTCCAAAGAGTAAGTACATCATTTAGTTATATTATAACCAGAAGGCTGAACTTAAATCGTCGCATACACATATATACTTAACGTATTATTATTGGCATATTCTCAACTACGTATTCAACTTTAAAGGGCAGTATACTCCCGCTGTACCAGCGCGGGTACATTTCTAGTAGATGAAAAAAGAAAATCATCATTAAAATCAACAATACGGCGATTGGAGCGTTGAGCTTGAGACATGTATAAAGAATTGAAAGGGATTTGTTTCCTAGGAAATAGAAAACATTTAATATGATCCAAAGAATTTTTATTTAGAACTAGCAGACATGACGTGCGTTGCAACGATCCAAGTAAAAAAGGGATTTAAAAAAACAAAATAACAAACAATTATGCCAGAAACCAATAAAGATCGTTTATACATGAATGGGGAAAAAAACCTTTAAAGTTTACGAAAAAAGACAATTTAAAGTTCTAAACTCCTGTTTATTTCAATCAATTTCTTAATGGATATATTTATCTATATTATTTCTCAAGATCCACTTAAATTGAATGGGGAATAAAATCTTAAAAGTTTACTAAAAAAAGACATTTGGGACCACCAGCCCTGAAGGAATGAACATTAGGAGTTCATTGCCATATAGTATTTTAACATGGGCTATTAAGTTTTTATTTACTAAGTTTTGTCAAGATTAATTCATTTACACAGTAGCTAACGTTTAAACTAATTTTTATATAGCTCATATTAGCAAAAAAAACAACATTATGGGCCCCCGGAGGCCCAAGAGTGTTAAATTTAAGAAATAAATTAGCCAGTTACCAATTATGGGCCACCGGAGGCCCAAGTGTGTTAAATTTAAGAAATAAATTAGCCAGTTACCAATTATGGGCCCCCGGAGGCCCAAGTGTGTTAAATTTAAGAAATAAATTAGCCAGTTACCAATTATGGGCCCTGGAGGCCCAAGAGTGTTAAATTTAAGAAATAAATTAGCCAGTTACCATCCAGGGAGTGAACGTAACAACCTACCAAAGTTTCATGGCGATCGAATGAATGCTTGAGTCAGCTATAAAGGACATTCATACATACATACTTTCATTTTTTTTTAAATTTCCATTTCTTCTCTTTTATTTTTATATAAGTGTCATTGCTGTGTCATGACTATACTATACAGATATTTAAAACACTTTTTATAAATTTTTCAACATTTTTAAAATTTAGAAAAAAAACACTCACACAGACACACACACTCACTCACACACCTGAAAAAGAAATTTTTGTTTGGGCGTAAATTTTTATACAAAACGCCGTCTGTTGTTCATTATTTATTGGTGCAGATTTAGATCCATTAATTATTACAGTTTGCTCCCTGCCCAAAAGGAAGTCTTGGATCCAGTGATGTAAGGAACCTGAGATTCCAAAGTAGTTAAGTTTTTTAAAGTAAACTAAGGTGGTGAACTTTGTCAAATGCTTTTGAGAAGTCTAGTAATATTGTGTCTATTTGATCATTTTTGTCTAAGCCTTTTGATAGTTCATCTATTAAACCTATTAATTGTGTTTCACGTGATCTGTTTTTTTCTAAAGCGTGTTGATGTGGGCATAGGGCATTATATTTGTCAAGGTGGTTAACTATTCTACTATATATCATGTGTAATTTTCTAGTAATTTACAGGTGATACTAGTAAGTGAAATAGGCCCATATTTACCAGGGTCTGACTTATCATCTTTCTTAAAGAGGGGAGTTACGCTAGCTGATTTCCAATCCTGGGGCACTTTACCCTGGTTTAGAGAGGCTTGAAAATAGATCTACATGGATTGAGGACAGTTCATTGCTTAATACTTTTAATAACCTTGCAGGCAATTCATCTGAACCAGTAGCTTTTTTTTATTTTTATTTTTTTAAGGAGTGTATGTATACCTATCTCGTCTACAGTTATGTTACCTATTTCTTCCATTTTATTTAAATTTATTAGATCTTCCTTGTCGCCTGTGGCTGAAAATGAATTGGAAGATATGTGTTTAGGATGTTAGCTTTGGTTTCATTATCATTAAAGATTTTATTATTTGAGCCCTTCAGTGTGGCTATTCCTGGAGGTTCCATTTGTTTTAGATTTCATAAAGGGCCATAAGTTTTTATTGTTATCTTTAGAAAAAAACATTGTTTATATATTCATTTTGGAGGTTTCGACAAAGTTTTTGTTTAACCTTTAAGTATTTTTGTATATCCTTTTCAAATTGGTAGCCTTAAATGTTTTAAATAAGCAGTATTTTTTGTGTGTGTGCAAAGTCTCTATAATTTAGTATTGAACAATCAATTGTTATTTTTATTTGATGTTAGTTTTGTTGGAACACTCTCATCCATTATAGTTGTTATATTAGAATAATATATTCCCAAATCACTTCTTCTGGGCTGTGTTGTATTTACTGGGGAAATTTTGTTGAAAGATCAAGGTTAGGTAAGTTTTCACATGTCATTTGTTATCTGAGATAAACAGATAAGTTCAATTGGTTAGGTGAGTGTTGACATGTCATGTGTCATCTGAGATAAACAGATAAGCTCAATGGGTTCATTTGGGCTGTGTACGCTCCAAATAAATTATTTTGATAATATTAAAAAAGAAAAATATTTTATGAATAAACTCAAAATGAACTTATGCCACGACCTTGACCTATAGCCTGAACTGCCCAGTGGTCAACACCAGCATACCACTAGTTCGTGTTTAATGAACGATTGTTTGCTCTCAGGGAAAACGCGCGTGGTTATTAGGTTGTTTGTTCTCTGCCACTTTTTTTGTGGGGATTACCGTCTCTTGTAGAACAAAAACCGACACAGGATTGATCATTTCTATCCGTGAGATTATCAAGGCGCATGCGCGGTGTTCAATCCGAGGCTATTGAATGTTTGTTTTTTCTTTCAAAAAAGAATTTGTAATGAACAGAATAAAACCCTAAAAATATACCCTGCACTGTTAGGTTGTGTGTGTAATGTAAACAATTGTACTATTAGGTTGTTGGTGTAATGTAAAAAATTGTACTATTAGGTTGTTGGTGTAATGTAAACAATTGTACTATTAGGTTGTGGGTGTAATGTAAACAATTGTACTATTAGGTTTTATGTGGCTGTCGATAGTGTCTGGGAAACTGAAGGTCAAATAAAAGGCGAATCGTATACGTCAGAGTTTAAGTTTTTCTACTGAGCTCCCAGCTATTGATGTGGAGCTTAAGGTCCGGGAGCTATGAAGTCCGTCACTACGTCATAATCACGGGACGTCGAGGCCAAGAACTAGAGCTATTTGTTTTTGACATTTTAGGAAAAATTAAAACCTCGCTGACATGAAATTCAGGGCGTGAAAAAAGATGTAGGGGCGTACCGATTTTGAGAAAAAGGAAATGACTCTATAGGAAGCTGGAGGAACACTGGATTAACACTGGAGGAACACTGGAGGAACACTGGCGAAACACTGGAGGAACACTGGAGTAACACTGGAGTAACACTGGAGGGAACACTGGAGTAACACTGGAGTAACACTGGAGTAACACTGGAGGAACACTGGAGTAACACTGGAGTAACACTGGAGTAACACTGGAGTAACACTGGAGGAACACTGGGGGAACAATGGGGGAACACTGGAGGAATACTGGAGGAACACTGGAGGAATACTAAACTGTGTCTGCACTAGATCATTTTATCAAAGTCATTGTTACTCATTTCATTTTAAAATTTAGACCAATCAACTCAAGTAATTTTAGACCAATCAACTCAAGTAATTTTAGACCAATCAACTCAAGTAATTTTAGACCAATCAACTCAAGTAATTTTAGACCAATCAACTCAAGTAATTTTAGACCAATCAACTCAAGTAATTTTAGACCAATCAACTCAAGTAATTTTAGACCAATCAACTCAAGTAATTTTAGACCAATCAACTCAAGTAATTTTAGACCAATCAACTCAAGTAATTTTAGACCAATCAACTCAAGTAATTTTAGACCAATCAACTCAAGTAATTTTAGACCAATCAACTCAAGTAATTTTAGACCAATCAACTCAAGTAATTTTAGACCAATCAACTCAAGTAATTTTTAGACCAATCAAGTAATTTTAGACCAATCAAGTAACTTTTAGACCTATAAACTCAAGTAATATTTCGACCAATCAACTCAAATAATTTAGACCAGTCAACTCAAGGAACATTTAGACCAAATAATGCAGGAAAACATTTATCTTTTCCAATGCAATATAAAAAAATCAGTTTTTTGTGTTTTTGTTATTTCAAATGTTTTGTTTCCCCTCAAACTTATGAACAAAATGATAATGACAATCGGTAATGTATGTCCAGTTTATTTCAAAGAGTGTTGACAAAAAGTCTAAATGAGTTTAAGATGGTCTTTAAAAAAAGTAAAGTTGAGTGAAGTCACCTTTTCAGACCATGATGGCCACCAGACGAGGGGGTTGTGTGGAGGGGGTTGTGTGGAGGGGGTTGTGTGGAGGGGGTTGTGTGGAGGGGGTTGTGTGGAGGGGGTTGTGTGGAGGGGGTTCTGTGGAGGGGGTTGTGTGGAGGGGGTTGTGTGGAAGGGGTTGTGTGGAGGGGGTTGTGTGGCTAGCACAATGTCCCGCCACTATACGAGGGGGTTGTGTGGAGGGGGTTGTGTGGAGGGGGTTGTGTGGAGGGGGTTGTGTGGCTAGCACAATGTCCCGCCACTATACGAGGGGGTTGTGTGGCTAGCACAATGTCCCGCCACTATACGAGGGGGTTGTGTGGTGGGGGTTGTGTGGAGGGGGTTGTGTGGCTAGCACAATGTCCCGCCACTATACGAGGGGGTTGTGTGGCTAGCACAATGTCCCGCCACTATACCAGGGGGTTGTGTGGCTAGCACAATGTCCCGCCACTATACCAGGGGGTTGTGTGGCTAGCACAATGTCCCGCCACTATACGAGGGGGTTGTGTGGCTAGCACAATGTCCCGCCACTATACGAGGTGGTTGTGTGGCTAGCACAATGTCCCGCCACTATACGAGGGGGTTGTGTGGCTAGCACAATGTCCCGCCACTATACGAGGGGGTTGTGTGGCTAGCACAATGTCCCGCCAAATTACGAGGGGGTTGTGTGGCTAGCACAATGTCCCGCCACTATACGAGGGGGTTGTGTGGCTAGCACAATTTCCCGCCACTATACGAGGGGGTTGTGTGGCTAGCACAATGTCCCGCCACTATACCAGGGGGTTGTGTGGCTAGCATAATGTCCCGCCACCATACCAGGGGGTTGTGTGGCTAGCACAATGTCCCGCCACTATACGAGGGGGTTGTGTGGCTAGCACAATGTCCCGCCACTATACGAGGGGGTTGTGTGGCTAGCACAATGTCCCGCCACTATACGAGGGGGTTGTGTGGCTAGCACAATGTCCCGCCACTATACGAGGGGGTTGTGTGGCTAGCACAATGTCCCGCCACCACAAGAGGGGGTTGTGTGGTTAGCACAATGTCCCGCCTCCTTTATTTTCCCAACAGTCACCAATCGTAAATTAAATTATTTTCCCTGTCTCAAATATCCATATCAATATTTCTGATGACTGATGTCACCATTCAAAAATTTTGATCATCAATTCAAGAACTCTCTACTCTCTCAGCCCAAATGCTCTCAGAAATTTTTTGTGAACACTACTCTTACTCTTAAAACACAACAAGAACTCAATACTCTACTAAACTATCCAAGAACTCTCTACTCTACTAAACTATCCAAGAACTCTAATGAGAACAGCAGCAAACTGAGAACTGCAGCAAACTGAGAACTGCACCAAACTGAGAACTGCACCAAACTGAGAACTGCACCAAACTGAGAACTGCACCAAACTGAGAACTGCACCAAACTGAGAACTGCACCAAACTGAGAACTGCACCAAACTGAGAACTGCACCAAACTGAGAACTGCACCAAACTGAGAACTGTACCAAACTGAGAACTGCACCAAACTGAGAACTGCACCAAACTGAGAACTGCACCAAACTGAGAACTGCACCAAACTGAGAACTGCACCAAACTGAGAACTGCACCAAACTGAGAACTGCACCAAACTGAGAACTGCACCAAACTGAGAACCGCACCAAACTGAGAACTGCACCAAACTGAGAACTGCACCAAACTGAGAACTGCACCAAACTGAGAACTGCACCAAGCTGAGAACTGCACCAAGCTGAGAACTGCAACAAGATTAGAAGTGCACCAACTGAGAAATGCACCAACTGAGAACTGCACCAACTGAGAACTGCACCAAGCTGAGAGCTGCACCAAACTGAGAACTGCACCAAACTGAGAACTGCACCAAGCCGAGAACTGCAACAAAATTAGAATCGCACCAACTGAGAAATGCACCAACTGAGAACTGCACCAACTGAGAAGTGCAGCAAGCTGAGAACTGCATAAAGCTGGGAACTGCACCAAGCTCATCACATTTTAATATCTGCCACGATTTCCCCTGTTTAATTAGATAGCTGTAAAAATTAATCATCTGATGATGTCACACATAAAAACGACCATCTTCAGCAGGAACTTGCGATTGAAGGAGTTTCAAAAAATAAATAATAAATCAAAACGCCGAAGGCTCTGTTTAAACAGATGTAAAGAACGCTGCGTGATGAGAATGTTTATTGTAAGGTACAAAGTTAAGATTGTGGCTGAGAGACTTGTTGGAACAGATGAAAACACTTTGAAATGTCTCCCAGATTAATGAAACTTAAACCTGAGCATCATCTTATTCGTATTGCGGCTTCTTTTTTTTTCAAGTACGGTACAGAGTTTTGTTCAAATAGTTCTAACGCTAGAGAGTATTTTCAATTAGAAGTACGGTACAGAGTTTTGTTCAAATAGTTCTAACGCTAGAGAGTATTTTCAATTAGAAGTACGGTGCAGAGTTTTGTTCAAATAGTTCTAACGCTAGAGAGTATTTTCAATTAGAAGTACGGTACAGAGTTTTGTTGAAATATTTCTAACGCTAGAGAGTATTTTCAATTAGAAGTACGGTACAGAGTTTTGTTCAAATAGTTCTAACGCTAGAGAGTATTTTCAATTAGAAGTACGGTACAGAGTTTTTTCAAATAGTTCTAACGCTAGAGAGTATTTTCAATTAGAAGTACGGTACAGAGTTTTTTTCAAATAATTCTAACGCTAGAGAGTATTTTCAATTAGAAGTACGGTACAGAGTTTTGTTCAAATAGTTCTAACGCTAGAGAGTATTTTCAATTAGAAGTACGGTACAGAGTTTTGTTCAAATAGTTCTAACGCTAGAGAGTATTTTCAGTTAGAAGTACGGTACAGACTTTTGTTCAAATAGTTCTAACGCTAGAGAGTATTTTCAGTTAGAAGTACGGTACAGAGTTTTGTTCAAATAGTTCTAACGCTAGAGAGTATTTTCAATTAGAAGTACGGTACATATTTTTTTTTCCAAATAGCTCTAACGCTAGAGAGTATTTTCAATTAGAAGTACGGTACAGAGTTTTGTTCAAATAGTTCTAACGCTAGAGAGCATTTTCAATTAGAAGTACGGTACAGAGTTTTTTTCAAATAGTTCTAACGCTAGAGAGTATTTTCAATTAGAAGTACGGTACATATTTTTTTTTCTCCAAATAGTTCTAACGCTAGAGAGTATTTTCAATTAGAAGTACGGTACATAGTTTTGTTCAAATAGTTCTAACGCTAGAGAGCATTTTCAATTAGAAGTACGGTACAGAGTTTTTTTCAAATAGTTCTAACGCTAGAGAGTATTTTCAATTAGAAGTACGGTACAGAGTTTTGTTCAAATAGTTCTAACGCTAGAGAGTATTTTCAATTAGAAGTACGGTACAGAGTTTTGTTCAAATAGTTCTAACGCTAGAGAGTATTTTCAGAGTGTTATCATCTCGTTGTGCGGTAAATTATTGAATGTTTTCTATGATGGTATTAATACATGTTTGCTATAATAAGATTAGAGCCCACTAAAAGTGAATATTTAGCCCAACTGTGTACAGCTATTATTTGCCAGTCTATTTCTGTGTTAGACACACTCACAGACACACTCACAGAGACATTCACAGACACACTCACAGAGACATTCACAGACACACACACACAGACACACATTGAGACCCACTCACAGACCCACTCACAGACACACACACACAGATACACACTGAGACCCACTCACAGACCCACTCACAGACCCACTCTCAGACACACACACAGATACACACTGAGACCCACTCACAGACCCACTCAAAGACACACAAGATATTAGCCAGACATGCTTGTTTCCTACGACTTAGTATTCATCAGATATCAGTCAACAACTTATTTCAAACAACATTTTTCTACTAAATGTTTGACCACCAAATGACCAGCAGACGTCTGTCCTCCTGGCTTGTCTTCTTGATCAGACGATAAGAGCGTGGATTAGTGGGGTGGGGTGGTGGGGCGTGTGTCACTGACTCATTCATATCTCCGTGTATCGGTGTTTCACTTTAGAATACATTAAGTAACGCCTGAGTTCTCTGCTCCTGGTCAGGATTCCATCAAAGTTTTCACCCGCTGTTTGGGTTATATTCTAGTTTGGGTTATATTCTAGTTTGGGTTATATTCTAGTTTGGGTTATATTCTAGTTTGGGTTATAGTCTAGTTTGGGTTATATTCTAATTTGGGTTATAGTCTAGTTTGGGTTATATTCTAGTTTGGGTTATATTCTAGTTTGGGTTATATTCTAGTTTGGGTTATAGTATGGTTTGGGTTATATTCTAGTTTGGGTTATAGTCTAGTTTGGGTTATAGTATGGTTTGGGTTATATTCTAGTTTGGGTTATATTCTAGTTTGGGTTATATTCTAGTTTGGGTTATATTCTAGTTTGGGTTATATTCTAGTTTGGGTTATATTCTAGTTTGGGTTATATTCTAGTTTGGGTTATATTCTAGTTTGGGTTATATTCTAGTTTGGGTTATAGTCTAGTTTGGGTTATATTCTAATTTGGGTTATAGTCTAGTTTGGGTTATATTCTAGTTTGGGTTATATTCTAGTTTGGGTTATATTCTAGTTTGGGTTATAGTATGGTTTGGGTTATATTCTAGTTTGGGTTATAGTCTAGTTTGGGTTATAGTATGGTTTGGGTTATATTCTAGTTTGGGTTATATTCTAGTTTGGGTTATATTCTAGTTTGGGTTATATTCTAGTTTGGGTTATATTCTAGTTTGGGTTATATTCTAGTTTGGGTTATATTCTAGTTTGGGTTATATTCTAGTTTGGGTTATATTCTAGTTTGGGTTATATTCTAGTTTGGGTTATAGTCAGTTTGGGTTATAGTCTAGTTTGGGTTATATTCTAGTTTGGGTTATATTCTAGTTTGGGTTATATTCTAGTTTGGGTTATATTCTAGTTTGGGTTATATTCTAGTTTGGGTTATAGTCTAGTTTGGGTTATATTCTAGTTTGGGTTATATTCTAGTTTGGGTTATAGTATAGTTTGGGTTATATTCTAGTTTGGGTTATATTCTAGTTTGGGTTATATTCTAGTTTGGGTTATATTCTAGTTTGGGTTATATTCTAGTTTGGGTTATATTCTAGTTTGGGTTATAGTCTAGTTTGGGTTATAGTCTAGTTTGGGTTATATTCTAGTTTGGGTTATATTCTAGTTTGGGTTATATTCTAGTTTGGGTTATATTCTAGTTTGGGTTATAGTATGGTTTGGGTTATAGTCTAGTTTGGGTTATATTCTAGTTTGGGTTATATTCTAGTTTGGGTTATAGTATAGTTTGGGTTATATTCTAGTTTGGGTTATATTCTAGTTTGGGTTATATTCTAGTTTGGGTTATATTCTAGTTTGGGTTATATTCTAGTTTGGGTTATAGTCTAGTTTGGGTTATATTCTAGTTTGGGTTATATTCAAGTTTGGGTTATATTCTAGTTTGGGTTATAGTATGGTTTGGGTTATATTCTAGTTTGGGTTATAGTCTAGTTTGGGTTATAGTATGGTTTGGGTTATAGTCTAGTTTGGGTTATAGTCTAGTTTGGGTTATAGTCTAGTTTGGGTTATATTCTAGTTTGGGTTATATTCTAGTTTGGGTTATATTCTAGTTTGGGTTATATTCTAGTTTGGGTTATAGTATGGTTTGGGTTATATTCTAGTTTGGTTTATATTCTAGTTTGGGTTATATTCTAGTTTGGGTTATATTCTAGTTTGGGTTATATTCTAGTTTGGGTTATATTCTAGTTTGGGTTATAGTATGGTTTGGGTTATATTCTAGTTTGGGTTATATTCTAGTTTGGGTTATATTCTAGTTTGGGTTATATTCTAGTTTGGGTTATATTCTAGTTTGGGTTATAGTATGGTTTGGGTTATATTCTAGCTTGGGTTATATTCTAGTTTGGGTTATATTCTAGTTTGGGTTATATTCTAATTTGGGTTATATTCTAGTTTGGGTTATAGTATGGTTTGGGTTATATTCTAGTTTGGGTTATATTCTAGTTTGGGTTATATTCTAGTTTGGGTTATAGTCTAGTTTGGGTTATATTCTAGTTAGGGTTATAGTATGGTTTGGGTTATATTCTAGTTTGGGTTATATTCTAGTTTGGGTTATATTTTAGTTTGGGTTATATTCTAGTTTGGGTTATATTCTAGTTTGGGTTATAGTATGGTTTGGGTTATATTCTAGTTTGGGTTATATTCTAGTTTGGGTTATATTCTAGTTTGGGTTATATTCTAGTTTGGGTTATAGTATGGTTTGGGTTATATTCTAGTTTGGGCTATATTCTAGTTTGGGTTATATTCTAGTTTGGGTTATATTCTAGTTTGGGTTATATTCTAGTTTGGGTTATATTCTAGTTTGGGTTATATTCTAGTTTGGGTTATATTCTAGTTTGGGTTATATTCTAGTTTGGGTTATATTCTAGTTTGGGTTATATTCTAGTTTGGGTAATATTCTAGTTTGGGTTATATTCTAGTTTGGGTTATAGTATGGTTTGGGTTATATTCTAGTTTGGGTTATATTCTAGTTTGGGTTATATTCTAGTTTGGGTTATATTCTAGTTTGGGTTATATTCTAGTTTGGGTTATAGTATGGTTTGGGTTATATTCTAGTTTGGGTTATATTCTAGTTTGGGTTATATTCTAGTTTGGGTTATATTCTAGTTTGGGTTATAGTATGGTTTGGGTTATATTCTAGTTTGGGCTATATTCTAGTTTGGGTTATATTCTAGTTTGGGTTATATTCTAGTTTGGGTTATATTCTAGTTTGGGTTATATTCTAGTTTGGGTTATATTCTAGTTTGGGTTATATTCTAGTTTGGGTTATATTCTAGTTTGGGTTATATTCTAGTTTGGGTTATATTCTAGTTTGGGTTATATTCTAGTTTGGGTTATATTCTAGTTTGGGTTATATTCTAGTTTGGGTTATATTCTAGTTTGGGTTATATTCTAGTTTGGGTTATAGTCTAGTTTGGGTTATAGTCTAGTTTGGGTTATATTCTAGTTTGGGTTATATTCTAGTTTGGGTTATATTCTAGTTTGGGTTATATTCAAGTTTGGGTTATATTCTAGTTTGGGTTATAGTATGGTTTGGGTTATATTCTAGTTTGGGTTATAGTCTAGTTTGGGTTATAGTATGGTTTGGGTTATAGTCTAGTTTGGGTTATAGTCTAGTTTGGGTTATAGTCTAGTTTGGGTTATATTCTAGTTTGGGTTATATTCTAGTTTGGGTTATATTCTAGTTTGGGTTATATTCTAGTTTGGGTTATAGTATGGTTTGGGTTATATTCTAGTTTGGGTTATATTCTAGTTTGGGTTATATTCTAGTTTGGGTTATATTCTAGTTTGGGTTATATTCTAGTTTGGGTTATATTCTAGTTTGGGTTATAGTATGGTTTGGGTTATATTCTAGTTTGGGTTATATTCTAGTTTGGGTTATATTCTAGTTTGGGTTATATTCTAGTTTGGGTTATATTCTAGTTTGGGTTATAGTATGGTTTGGGTTATATTCTAGCTTGGGTTATATTCTAGTTTGGGTTATATTCTAGTTTGGGTTATATTCTAGTTTGGGTTATATTCTAGTTTGGGTTATAGTATGGTTTGGGTTATATTCTAGTTTGGGTTATATTCTAGTTTGGGTTATATTCTAGTTTGGGTTATAGTCTAGTTTGGGTTATATTCTAGTTAGGGTTATAGTATGGTTTGGGTTATATTCTAGTTTGGGTTATATTCTAGTTTGGGTTATATTCTAGTTTGGGTTATATTCTAGTTTGGGTTATATTCTAGTTTGGGTTATAGTATGGTTTGGGTTATATTCTAGTTTGGGTTATATTCTAGTTTGGGTTATATTCTAGTTTGGGTTATATTCTAGTTTGGGTTATAGTATGGTTTGGGTTATATTCTAGTTTGGGCTATATTCTAGTTTGGGTTATATTCTAGTTTGGGTTATATTCTAGTTTGGGTTATATTCTAGTTTGGGTTATATTCTAGTTTGGGTTATATTCTAGTTTGGGTTATATTCTAGTTTGGGTTATATTCTAGTTTGGGTTATATTCTAGTTTGGGTTATATTCTAGTTTGGGTTATATTCTAGTTTGGGTTATATTCTAGTTTGGGTTATATTCTAGTTTGGGTAATATTCTAGTTTGGGTTATATTCTAGTTTGGGTTATAGTCTAGTTTGGGTTATATTCTAGTTTGGGTTATAGTCTAGTTTGGGTTATAGTCTAGTTTGGGTTATAGTCTAGTTTGGGTTATAGTATGGTTTGGGTTATAGTCTAGTTTGGGTTATAGTATAGTTTGGGTTATAGTCTAGTTTGGGTTATATTCTAGTTTGGGTTATATTCTAGTTTGGGTTATATTCTAGTTTGGGTTATAGTCTAGTTTGGGTTATAGTCTAGTTTGGGTTATATTCTAGTTTGGGTTATATTCTAGTTTGGGTTATATTCTAGTTTGGGTTATATTCTAGTTTGGGTTATAGTCTAGTTTGGGTTATAGTCTAGTTTGGGTTATAGTCTAGTTTGGGTTATAGTCTAGTTTGGGTTATAGTATGGTTTGGGTTATATTCTAGTTTGGGTTATATTCTAGTTTGGGTTATATTCTAGTTTGGGTTATAGTCTAGTTTGGGTTATATTCTAGTTTGGGTTATAGTCTAGTTTGGGTTATATTCTAGTTTGGGTTATATTCTAGTTTGGGTTATATTCTAGTTTGGGTTATATTCTAGTTTGGGTTATAGTCTAGTTTGGGTTATATTCTAGTTTGGGTTATATTCTAGTTTGGGTTATATTCTAGTTTGGGTTATAGTATGGTTTGGGTTATATTCTAGTTTGGGTTATATTCTAGTTTGGGTTATATTCTAGTTTGGGTTATATTCTAGTTTGGGTTATAGTCTAGTTTGGGTTATATTCTAGTTTGGGTTATATTCTAGTTTGGGTTATAGTCTAGTTTGGGTTATATTCTAGTTTGGGTTATATTCTAGTTTGGGTTATATTCTAGTTTGGGTTATATTCTAGTTTGGGTTATATTCTAGTTTGGGTTATAGTCTAGTTTGGGTTATATTCTAGTTTGGGTTATATTCTAGTTTGGGTTATAGTATGGTTTGGGTTATATTCTAGTTTGGGTTATATTCTAGTTTGGGTTATATTCTAGTTTGGGTTATAGTATGGTTTGGGTTATATTCTAGTTTGGGTTATATTCTAGTTTGGGTTATATTCTAGTTTGGGTTATATTCTAGTTTGGGTTATAGTCTAGTTTGGGTTATATTCTAGTTTGGGTTATATTCTAGTTTGGGTTATATTCTAGTTTGGGTTATAGTCTAGTTTGGGTTATAGTCTAGTTTGGGTTATAGTCTAGTTTGGGTTATAGTCTAGTTTGGGTTATAGTATGTTTGGGTTATATTCTAGTTTGGGTTATATTCTAGTTTGGGTTATATTCTAGTTTGGGTTATAGTCTAGTTTGGGTTATATTCTAGTTTGGGTTATAGTCTAGTTTGGGTTATATTCTAGTTTGGGTTATATTCTAGTTTGGGTTATATTCTAGTTTGGGTTATATTCTAGTTTGGGTTATAGTCTAGTTTGGGTTATAGTCTAGTTTGGGTTATATTCTAGTTTGGGTTATATTCTAGTTTGGGTTATATTCTAGTTTGGGTTATAGTTTGGGTTACTAGTTTGGGTTATATTCTAGTTTGGGTTATATTCTAGTTTGGGTTATATTCTAGTTTGGGTTATATTCTAGTTTGGGTTATATTCTAGTTTGGGTTATAGTCTAGTTTGGGTTATATTCTAGTTTGGGTTATAGTCTAGTTTGGGTTATATTCTAGTTTGGGTTATAGTCTAGTTTGGGTTATATTCTAGTTTGGGTTATATTCTAGTTTGGGTTATATTCTAGTTTGGGTTATAGTCTAGTTTGGGTTATATTCTAGTTTGGGTTATAGTCTAGTTTGGGTTATATTCTAGTTTGGGTTATAGTCTAGTTTGGGTTATATTCTAGTTTGGGTTATATTCTAGTTTGGGTTATATTCTAGTTTGGGTTATATTCTAGTTTGGGTTATATTCTAGTTTGGGTTATAGTCTAGTTTGGGTTATATTCTAGTTTGGGTTATATCTAGTTTGGGTTATAGTATGGTTTGGGTTATATTCTAGTTTGGGTTATATTCTAGTTTGGGTTATAGTCTAGTTTGGGTTATATTCTAGTTTGGGTTATATTCTAGTTTGGGTTATATTCTAGTTTGGGTTATATTCTAGTTTGGGTTATAGTCTAGTTTGGGTTATATTCTAGTTTGGGTTATATTCTAGTTTGGGTTATAGTCTAGTTTGGGTTATATTCTAGTTTGGGTTATATTCTAGTTTGGGTTATATTCTAGTTTGGGTTATATTCTAGTTTGGGTTATATTCTAGTTTGGGTTATATTCTAGTTTGGGTTATAGTATGTTTGGGTTATATTCTAGTTTGGGTTATATTCTAGTTTGGGTTATATTCTAGTTTGGGTTATATTCTAGTTTGGGTTATAGTATGGTTTGGGTTATATTCTAGTTTGGGTTATATTCTAGTTTGGGTTATATTCTAGTTTGGGTTATAGTCTAGTTTGGGTTATATTCTAGTTTGGGTTATAGTCTAGTTTGGGTTATAGTCTAGTTTGGGTTATAGTCTAGTTCAATATGATGCCCAAATGTCTAGACTCTTTGTATATATGAGGCCCTAATGTCTAGACTCTTTGTATATATGATGCCCAAATGTCTAGACTCTTTGTATATATGAGGCCCTAATGTGTAGACTCTATGTATTTATGTATATTCAATTTTTCATATTGATTCTAAGGAGGAGATGTACATTTGGTTTAAAACAGTGACAAGAGGAGGCAACTGAGGAAACTTTTCGGCTAAACGGCTTCAGACGATAGCCCACTAAACAACGGGGAATTAATTGTTATTTAAAATTGACATTTTAGAAGATGTCACTTAGTTCATTGTCTTGCTGACAGACTTTCTATAAACAATCAATTATAATAATCAGTGATATATAATTAATCTAAAGAGTTTAAAGTTATTGCTTATTCTAGGTGTGCCCAAACATTTGAGACAATCTAAGATTTGATTGTGATAAACTAGCATTGCCGGTGACAACCTAACTTTTGCCTGTGACGACCTAACATTGCCTGTGACAACCTAACATTTGCCTATGACGACCTAACATTGCCTGTGACGACCTAACATTACCCGTGACAACCTAACATTACCTGTCAAAACCTAACATTTGCCTATGACGACATAACATTGCCTGTGACAACCTAACATTTGCCTTTGACTACCTAACATTAGCTGTGACAACCTTCATTACCTGTGACAACTTAACATTACCTGTGACAACCTAACATTTCTCTGTGACAACTTAACATTGCCTGTGAAAACCACATGAAGTTTTTGACTTGTGGAGAAACTCTAAGAACTGGTCAGAAAGAAACGATCATGTAATGACAGACAGCCTATCAAGACCGTTATTTGAACACGTCATTAATCGCCATGACACTTGGTGTTAGCGCACTGCCTGGCAATTATGGAGACAAGATTAAAGCAAGAGAATCAGGGGCGTAGAATGGGAGTTAAATAAGGGGCGTAGAATGGGAGTTAAATCAGGGGCGTAGACGGGGAGTTAAATCTGGGGCGTAGAATGGGGGTTAAATCAGGGGCGTAGAATGGGAGTTAAATTAGGGGCGTAGAATGGGGTTAAATCAGGGGCGTAGAATGGGGGTTAAATCAGGGGCGTAGAATGGGAGTTAAATCAGGGGCGTTGAATGGGGGTTAAATCAGGGGCGTAGAATGGGGGTTAAATCAGGTGCGTAGAATGGGGTTTAAATCAGGGGCGTAGAATGGGAGTTAAATCAGGGGCGTAGAATGGGGGTTAAATCAGGGGCGTATAACGGGGGTTAAATCAGGGGCGTATAATGGGGGTTAAATCAGGGGCGTAGAGAGGGGTGAAATCAGGGGCGTAGTGAGGGAAGGTTTAAATCAGAGGCGTAGAGAGGGGGTTAAATCAAGGGCGTGGAGTGGGGGTTAAATCGTGTTTGTTTGAAGTCTCGTATTTAGATTAAAGATAGATCAAGTCTTGTTGAGGTGAACTCATTAAAAAGTGGGAAGAGTATGGTGGAAAGGGAGGCAACAAGTTTTTATTTGATTTAGAGAAACATTAATGGGTAATATGCTACTTAGTATTTAGATCTTTAAAAGACACTTTAAACCTCTAAGTGTAATCTGTTTTCTTAATATGTTTCTCAAAGAGTTTCTTAAATTTTTGGGTTTTATATTTTAAAAAATAAATAAATACAAAACCAAATGAAATGATGGTTCTTTCATACATCATGTTTTGAGAACCCTTGCTCTAGATGTATTTTTAAAGAAAGAGGTCGTGCAGCGAAGCCGCCTTATTTTTATTTTTAACCTGGAGATGGATTGAACTACATCCCTGACATTTTATTTCTTTCAATTTAACATCTTTTCCTCATTCATGAAATCAGAGTTTTCCTGACCTGGTGGAGGTCACACTGACACAAAAACCAGTTGACCTATTTATAGGTCATTTTCAGATTATGGCGATGATCTACTGCCATGCCCATGATCTTATGCCATGCCCAGGCTCTTATGCCATGCCCATGATCTTATGTCATGCCCTTGATCTTATACGATGCCCACGATCTTATGCCATGCCCAGGAGCCCAGGAGGCATGCGCAGTTAAAGAGTTAAGTGAGCTCCAACTTAATAATAATAATAATAATAAATTGATTATTTATATAGCGTTGTATCCCAGTAAGGAACTGGGCTCACAGCGCTTTACATGAAAGAAATAACATACTTATAAGTATTAAATTAACATTCATATCACAACAAACACACACAATTACAATACATTATACATAAGCTACGTTAATCATTTACAAGAAATGTTGTTTCATCAATTTTAAAAATAAATTTTGAAAAGATGTGTCTTAAGTGCAGTCTTGAAGGACTTGGTTGTTTGAATACCACGTATGTGTAATGGTAGAGAATTCCATTGTTTGGCTGCACAAAAAGAGAACGACCTTTCACCAAACGTTTTGGTGCGTGTCGTAGGAACAGAGAGAACGCGTGTGTCTGCAGAAGATCTTAGCTTGCGAGTGGGTGAGTAGACCGACAAAAGTTCAGTAAGATACGATGGGCTTGAGTCCGAAAAGAAATTGTGACAGAGAACGGCCAGTTTGTAATCAATACGGGCTTGTATAGGCAGCCAATGAAGTGAGCGAAGAAGTGGAGTAACATGGTCATGTTTTTTTGCATTGAGCACCAGTCTGGCAGCTGAATTTTGAACTTTCTGTAGTCTTTCAATGCATTGTTTTGGCACACCTGACAGAAGAGAATTGCAGTAATCCATACGAGCCAGTACAAGAGCACAGACTAGTGTTTTTGTGGCACTAACTGTTAAGTAATGACGGATTGAGCTGATCTGACGAATGGCAGTGTAGGCAGAGCGACAGATGTGATTGATGAAGTTGTTAATAGACATGTTGTCAGAAATAATGTAGCCAAGATTCCTAGTCGATGTTGTGAACAGAATATCCGAACTGGCTACGTGAATTGACTTCGGAAGAGACAAAGTACTGCGTGATTTATTGTTGCAAAATAGAAGTGCTTCAGTCTTGTCATCATTCAGCTTGAGTTTGCTTAACGTCATCCAAGACTTCACTTCACCAATGCACTCCTGCAACAATTGGACACCGGAGTCCATATTAGAGGGATCAGTGTGAATATATAGTTGAGTATCATCTGCAAATGATTGGCTTTTAACTGAATGCTTTTCAAGCAGTAGAAGTAGCGGTCTTGTATACAGTACAAAAAGTACCGGACCCAAAACAGAACCCTGAGGCACACCATAAAGCAAGTCAGCTTTGTGAGAGATACAACCATCTACTGATACTACCTGTGATCTGTTAGATAAGTATGATTGAAACCAAGCCAGAACTGAGCCAGAAATTCCAAAATAACTTTGCAGGGTTTTCAGCAGTATTTGATGGTCAACAGTGTCAAAGGCTGCACTAAGATCTAAGAGGACCAATATAGAAATTTTCCCACTGTCCAGTGCGAGCAGGAGGTCATTTGTTACCTTCAACAGAGTGGTCTCTGTGCTGTGAGAAGGTCTGTAGGCCGACTGATTAGGACTTAATAGAGTGTGGTCATTTAGATAAGAAAAAAGTTGTTTTAAGACTAGTTTTTCAATGACTTTCGACAAAAATGAAATATTAGACACAGGTCGATAGTTGTTTAAATTGTTTTGGTCTAACCCTTTTTTTTTCAGCAAGGGTTTTATAATAGCAGATTTACATAATGAAGGAAAGGTGCCAGATTTTAGACTTTCATTAACTATATTAGTTACTGTTGGGAGTAAGAGATCT
Source organism: Ampullaceana balthica (assembly GCA_944989445.1). NCBI lineage: Eukaryota > Metazoa > Mollusca > Gastropoda > Lymnaeidae > Ampullaceana > Ampullaceana balthica. Next base: position 108,682 of record CALYLW010001350.1, on the reverse strand, counting down.
AATGACTCAACCAATAGTGGAGTGGGGATGGGATCAAGAGGGCAGGACGTTGGCCTAGATTTTAGAATAACACTTTTGACCTCATTTTCCGTAACAGTCTGAAACATGTCAAAGCCTGACCTCACAGCAATAGAAGGAGATACATCATGTGGTGGCAACAACGTTCTGTCAAGTTCATCACGAATTTTAGCAATTTTGTTGATAAAAAAGTTACAAAATATATCTGGTTGCTGATGCAGGGGATACACAGAGGGAAGGACCATAGCGTTACCACTCCCTCTGAGGTTATTGCATACCTTAAATAGCTGCCTACTAGTACTACTTGTGATTATTTTATTATTAAAATATGATGTTTTTGCTTGATGTACAATATTAGTAACACATCGCTTGGCAGCGGAATAAATTTGCTTATTGACGACAAGTCTCGACTTCAACCAAGTCTTTTCTGCTATGCGTCGAGCTTTCTTGGCGCGTCGAAGTTCTTCCCTTATTGTTGAATACCACGGAGATGATCGTGTTGACTTGACATTGTGGCGGGTGACAGGGGCATGTAAGTCCAGCACAGACAGTAGTGTACTATTCAGTTTATCCAAAGTGGGGCACAGATCAGGGGACACGGCCACACTTAGATCTTGCCGGAAGGCGTCGCGATTCATGGCACGTAGATTGCGAAGGTCCTTGAATTTTGTGGGAGGAGGGGGGGCAATCACCCTAAGTTCACAAATAACACAAAAATGATCCGAGGACAGCTCTTCTGTTACGATTGCGGATTTGACAAGGCAATCGTCAGGTCTGTGCAATACCCAATCAATTATATGTCCTCTATTATGGGTGGGTTTATCAATCATTTGATCAATGTTGAATGAATCCAAAATCTCGACCATATTTGCTGTCATGGGATTCTGCGGTTGATCATAATGAATGTTCATGTCACCTACTATCATGTAAGTGCCAGGCAGAGTGTTGGCATGGTCCAAAAGTTCCTGGAATTCTTCAAGAAATTTGGCATCTGTTAATTTATTTTTTTTACTAGGAAAGACACGATAGATGCACATAAAGTGGATGATACGATGGGGCACTGACAATGTGATTTGAACCAACTCAAAGGATGTGTGAGCAAATTCGAATTCTGTTACAAATGAAAGCTCTTGTGACAGCGTACTTCTGTTGACGGCAGCTAGGCCTCCACCTCGAGTGGCACGTGGAAATGATCGAACAGAATATCCAGGTGGAGCAATATCAGCACACTTTCCCTCATCACCAGTTTGTTGAAACCAGGTCTCCTGAATAAACATGATGTCTATCCGCCTGTCCATGATAAATTCACATACAGCGGTACGTTTGTCACATGGACCAAGTGACTGAGCGTTAAATGACGCGATGCAGAGATTTCTTTCTGTATAGTTGGGAGATGTTTTGATAGGTAAAACATTTAAAATGTTATAAGAACGTTGATGGCTGTCTACACCAACATGAAAATCAGAGTTAGGTCTTTGTTTGGAAATAAGGACTGGGATTCGTCTCTGTTTTCGTTTCCCACCACGAGATTTACGCTTCCGAGGAAGGTTTCGGCCAATACACAGATCTTTAAGTATACACACCAGTTCAGATGTTATGCGTATATGCTTCTTGTTCATTGATACAAGGCAATTTCTTGTGTAGTGTAATGGTCGCCTACCTGTGTGCTGTCGGGAATTGCTATTGTTATTGTCGTGGGCTTGTCCGAACGTTAATCGTAAGAACAAAGATGGCTGACATTGTAGTCGGACAAAGACGTTGAGTCTTGCAAAGAAAAACAGCCAAAAGATAAACAATCCAACATTTTGAGAAATGAAAAAGGCAGCTCGTCCAAAACAGGGATCCATAAAGAACATCCTGATCCAGAAATAACAATAACAAAACAGTCCAATACTTAAGAAATTCACAATTAAATAGGAGCTAGACGCTATTCATGCCTATTAGGCGTAGCCACTTCCGTTCATGTGTTCACTTACACGTGGATGTCAATAGCGGACGGCTACATTGAGTTATATAGAGATAACTAAAAATGCATTAATTTAATTATGGTACATTCCATCGCTCTGAAATTTTGATTCAATGCATTGTTAGGTGACACGAGTCTATGTGCGAAATTTCAGCTCAATAGGATCACGGTAAAGTTAATATAAAGGATTTAATTAAACAACCCCGTAAAAACAAAGTTTTCGACTATAAATCATATATATATATGAGACAGAACTAAAAGTATTGCTTATGTTCAATATAATACGCACCGCACGACAAACATTTACAGACTGAATGTGACTGAACTCCCCTTGCTGTAAAAAACATGGGATGTGTCATCGATGGCTGGAGTGAAATGCAGTGAACCATGGGTGTCAATTATAGCAGACGGCTTCATAGAGATAAACTAAAAATTCATTAATTTAATTACGGTACTTTCGGTCGACCTGAAATTTTGATTCACTGCATTGTTAGGTGAGTGACACAAGTGAATGTGCAAAATTGCAGCTCGATAGGAACACGGAAAGTGGGTCATTTTTTACTTTTCTTTTTCCACCCTCCCGACTAACCACGACAGACAGAGAGAGAGACAAGACGGTAAAGTTAATATACGGGATTTAATTAAACAACCCGTAAAAACAAAGTTTTTTAGTATAAATCCCTTATATATGAGACATAACTAAAATTGTTGATTATGTGCAACATAATATGCAACATAATATGCACCGCGCGACAAACATTTACAGACTGAAACTGACTGCAAAACACGGGGATGTGGTAATCGATGGCTGGAGTGAACTCCAGTGACACGTGGATGTCAACAATAGCAGACGGCTACATAAAGTTACATAGCGATAAACTGAAAATGCATTAATTTATTTACGGTACATTGCATCGATCTGAAATTTTGATACAATGCATTGTTAGGTGACACGAGTCTATGTGCAAAATTTCGATAGGATCACGGTAAGTGGGTCATTTTTTACTTTTGTTTTTCCGCCCGCCCGACCAAGACAGAGAGCTATGACGACAGACCGAGACGACGGTGAAGTTATTATAAGGGATTTAAAGATAGCAACATCCAGCCAATCTTAGCTGAGAAAAAACTTCAACATTTCCAAATCAAATCTAGCGGTACCTCGAGATACGAAATCAATCTTTTCTTGGGTTGCCTTCGTATACTGGATATTTCGTGTGTCGAAAAAAGTTTGACATGTAAAATGTATAATCCTTTCCAAGCCACACAAGACAACACTAAAAATTGAAAATGGCATGTAAGACAACAGACAAACAAAGTGTCGTCAGCTGCGCGTGTTCGTATCTTCGAATTGTTTTCTTCGTATCCTGGAACAAAATATGGATTGGGACAAATGTAAATCCACTGACCTTTTCCCTGACGAAGTAGTTGATTGACCCTAAGTCCAACCGACCCACCCCTCATCCCAACAATTTATCAACGTATCTGACCATCCGTTTGTCCTTCCGCCTGGCTCAGTCCCCACGCAATTAGCTTGATCCCATGTCCGTGGGGGAGGGGGTTAAGGGAGGATAAAAGAGAGCTTCAAAGCCAAAGTCGAAGTAGGGCACAAAACGTATTATTGAAATGTGGTACTTCTAACCAGCTCACCACCCACGTACTATTGTCTGAAATAACCACCTATGATACTACTGTCTGAAATAACCACCTATGGTACTACTGTCTGAAATAACCACCCTTAGTACTACTTTCTGAAATAACCATATATTGTACTACTGTCTGAAATAGCCACCTATGATATTACTGTCTGAAATAACCGCCTATGATACAACTGTCTGGAATAACCACCTATGCTACTACAGTACTGTCTGAAATAACCACCTTTTGTACTACTTTCTTAAATAACCATATATTGTACTACTGTCTGAAATAGCCACCTATGATATTACTGTCCGAAATAACCGCCTATGATACTACTGTCTGGAATAACCACCTATGGTACTACATTACTGTCGGAAATAACCACCTTTTGTTCTACTTTCTGAAATAACCGCCTATGGTCCTAGTGTACAAATAAACCAACTAAGTTCAATTGTAATCTATTTTAACACGTTTCCAAAAGAACACCAAACCAAGTAAACAACTAAAGTACAAGTTGCGTTTAAATAAACTACTATAAGTATAAGTACTTATATTTTATTTAAAGGAATACAATGAAAAGTACTTGTGTTTCAATGAAACACTAAAAGTACTTGTGTCTATATAAAACACTAAAAGTACTTGTGTCTATATAAAACACTAAAAGTACTTGTATTTAAATAAACAAACAAAAAGTAATAATTGTGTTTAAAAACATCTTGTGATAAATATTTTCTTATCTGTTACAGACGCTACTTTTGTACAGAAGATCATTGCGTGATACGCTTATATATTATGGTTTATGGCTAATTTTGCAGTTTTATTGGAGTTTTAAAGGTTGGTTTTCCTGGTTTCTTGAGGCGACCAATTCCGACGGGAAGAATGAATTTGTATGTGTGTGTTCTTGCATACGGAATAAGAAAAAGTTTTTTTGGTTCCCATTTCTATTCAGGGTTGTATTAGATTTTTTTTATATTCCGGGCAATTATAAATTGATAGATTGTAAAACTTTGTGTAATTTACCTTAGTCACATTCTTAAAAATTGAGTGCTTGAAAACATTTTGATTATTTGACTCGGATAACATCAACAGTTTAAATTATATGCCAGTCTCGGATAACATCAACAGTTTAAATTATATGCCAGTCTCGGATAACATCAACAGTTTAAATTATATGCCAGTCTCGGATAACATCAACAGTTTAAATTATATGCCAGTCTCGGATAACATCAACAGTTTAAATTATATGCCAGTCTCGGATAACATCAACAGTTTAAATTATATGCCAGTCTCGGATAACATCAACAGTTTAAATTATATGCCAGTCTCGGATAACATCAACAGTTTAAATTATATGCCAGTCTCGGATAACATCAACAGTTTAAATTATATGCCAGTCTCGGATAACATCAACAGTTTAAATTATATGCCAGTCTCGGATAACATCAACAGTTTAAATTATATGCCAGTCTCGGATAACATCAACAGTTTAAATTATATGCCAGTCTCGGATA
>CALYLW010001350.1:23549-98549 GCA_944989445.1 Ampullaceana balthica | reverse complement strand
GGTGTTTAAGAACTGTGACGTAACATCAAAACGCGCAACTTTAAATAAAAAAAACCTTTTATATATTATGTGATTGCTTACAATTTATTTAATGACGTTCTCAATAATTCATGCGTGTTATTTTAGCCTATTACACTAAAAAAATTCTATAACAAAAATAACTTTAAGTGATGAACTTGTAGCTCGACAAATGCAGGGGAGAGAGGGGAGGAATCCATGAGAGTGCTCGGCACGATGTCTTTCAGAGGCCCTTAAGTCAAAGCCTCTCCATTCATCTGACTCATGTTGTCTTGCAAATGTTGATGGATGAGGTCCAGCATCCACGCACGAAAGAAAGGCGATGGATACACATGTTATACCGAGCAGTCTGCAATCTGGGACAGGATGGATTCTCAAACAAACAAAGACACGTTTGAAAGACAACAAAATTGCACATTCTATAGAGACTTCCGCCTATCGTGTCGACCATCAATATTCAACATATATCATATCAAAGAATAACGATCTCTTGAATTGATTCAAATAAAATATACACAAGCTTTCCAAAAAATTATTTATTTACAATTTAATTTTGCAGAACGCCTTAAAAAAGTTGAAGATAGATTTTAAAATTAAATGCTTATTATCAATTTAAAAAAAATCTTTTAATGCACAGAAATTAATTGCTTAACACGTCTTAACAAATTGTTACATTTATTTCCCCACTTTTCAATATCCAATTAAAATCGTAGAGAGAATTGAAATAAAACCCCACAAAAACTCAGCCATATAAATAGACAACGTTTAATTAAAAACAAAAACAACGGAACAAACATCTTATTCAATTAATTTTCATTAGAGATTACACACACGGGCTGGTGCTTCTGCTCTTTTATATATTATATACTCTCAAACTAATACTGTCTGCCAAGGCCAAAGTGAGCAGACAACAAGTACTTGCATCTCTAGCGCACATCTTGTCAAATTACTACAAATTATGAGATGGGCTTTTACTTTTAACAAAATGACAGTTATCGTGCTTTGAACCTAAAACTAGCTATCAATTACTATCATTGATTGGACATTGGTCACTACTTAGACTACTCATGTCCATGGTCCATCTACTATTTAGTACTGTTAACTGGATTCTTTACAATTACAAGTCTCAAGTAAATAACAATAAAACGTAAGACTTTTACTTTTACTTAGAGTTAGAAAAGTTTTAAGTCAACTCAAAGTATTGTAGTTGTAGTATTTTACATTTTAATTTAGTACACAATAAAATTTAGTTCTAATATTAAATGAACTAAGTAACTAAGTATCAGTTCAGTGTGATCAGTGTCAGTCAGTACAGTATGTTGAATGTTGAGTTTGGTTTTTTAGTTTAAATAATTTAGTTTTATTTAGTTTTTAGATATAATCAAGTTTTTGATTTAACTTTTGTAGGAAGTCTGCCTTATCACTTGTCACAAATTTCAGATAATTTTGTATTAAAATTACATCGCTACCTCTTTATCCTGTGATCAAACTGAATCAAAGACAAAGCTCATAATCAAAAGTTTGTATTGTCTACCGTTCCCTTTAAGCTGCGCGGCGCCGCGCAGATATCTGAGTGACGCCGCGCTGCAGTTTTGAATTACTGCGCAGCAAATTTTGTAAAATATTTTTTTAAAAATGGATGATGTGCAACTTTGAACACAAATTGTTTTACTTTGAACACGGACACCGTCCAACGGACCTGAGAGATTATATTAGTATATTTACCGTGAGGTCTGTTTTTTACCCCCCCCCCACCCCCCACTCCCGGTAATCACTAAACATAAACACTTCAATATCATGGGATCATATGTCATATAGCATAAGAAACAAATAATAAGATTTATGACAACAGATTCATAATAATCACAAAAGATGTTAAATCAGAAAGTTGAGAAGAAATGCAGCTCAATTTTAAATAAAACATTACAGTAGTCCAGTAACAGTTAGACCATACTTAATACTAAATGTAAGCAGGGCAGTATTTCTGCCTAGGTCTACAAGGCCCTGGCCTAGGGCCCCATGGCCCCGGTGGTAGAATCTTTACATATGCTCAAAAGCCTGGCTTACATTATCAAAAAGATTTATGGAAAATAATATTATAATCAATATTTTTACTATATTTTGGAAAAACAGGGTGCTCATTTTACTCTCTGCAATGTAAATAGAAATAATGCAGTCAATTGACTATGATGACGTCATTCGTTCTTTTGCACAAAATAAAGTTCTTTGAATGATTCTATAAATTTTATAGATTAACATAACTATAGTAAAATAGACTGTATTATTCTGATGTTTATTAAAGTAATTAAAGTCGTTTAAAAAGCATATGTTCTTTACTAGTGCATTTAATTTGCTTAATTTCCTAAATAGCTTCGAGATGGTTTGGGGGCCCAAATGTCAAGTGCCAAGGGGCCCCTGGGTCTCTAAGTCCGGGCATGAGTATAAGTGTAAGTAATAAGGTAACACAGTTGTGATTTAGATGACTGTTAATAGTTTATGCTTTGCCTTGTGATCTGACTGTTGCTACTGAAGCTGATGTAATAATATAGAAAATAAAGACTAATTACTTAATTACTTATACTAATAAATTATTAATATGGTGTAGTCTACACCGACTGTAAGACTGTACCACAGTGACAGTTTTATCTTTTGTCAGGGACGGAAGCAAATCATTTGCGTTTTTCACTTACTTGCTTTAAAATGGATTAGGTTACAATGGCTGATCATTTGCTCCTTGTTGGTCCTGAAATACAGCACACAAAAACAACAAAGAGACAATCTATTTCTCCTAATACATGAGGCCTGTGGCACTTTGATATGCCTCACCATGTAAGAATTACTGAATTAAACCATATAAATGTAAACTCAATGCTTATTTATTTACTATACATCATAAAAATATTCATTGTTGTATAGGCTAAGATATAACTTGTAACTGTCAGAATAAAGGCTTCAACATTATTACCTCCAAATTTGGTTTTATTTGTTCATACACAAATTTATAAATAATCTATGCCCACTCAATCAGAATAGAAAAGTAAGACTTCTAAAATACAGAAATTAAACAGTAAATAAATAATTTTTGTTAAAGAAATAAAAAATTATTAGATAAATCAAAGCATTACATATAAATCAATACTAAAGTAGAGAACACTTTTTTTTGCTATGGCCTAGGTATGAAATAATATATTTTTGCAAATTAACTTTTTTTATGGCAATTTTAAACTTGATTTTTTTTATTAAATTCTCTTTAATTAAAATTTATAGGCTATTAAAAGAAGGCTAATATCTTAAATTTTTTTATTTTTTTTTAAATGCAGAGATCCAATCATGATTTTGCCCATAAAAATTGTTAAAAGTGCTCTCATGAACACAATCCGAGTATACCCATAATCACATCGATTCCACTTGATAGTTTTACTGAGGTGAGTGATGTGTTTTATAAAATGCATTCAAAAGTTCAATCACAAATAACAAAATAAATAAAATAAAAAGTGTGTGTGACATTACATTTATCAACAAATTTATTAATAAGGATGCCGAAAGTTATTTACAACAAATTTATGATTATTAAATACCACTAAATGCATTTTGACATACTCTATTTATTTACTGATAAATAACTCATTTACATATAATGAAACCATCTCAGAAGTTATTTTATGTTATGGTAACATGCTTAGTGATTTATTATTAACTATTTTAATTAGATTTATTTATTTATTTTGACAACAAGTGACAGATAGTTAGAATTTGTCTCCAAAAGCTGGTTCCTGTATTAAACATTTATTTAATGTATATGTAAATATTTTCACAGATGACATATTGTCAGATTTGTCTCTAAAAGCCAAGACCTGTAATATTCATCTAGACTAAATTTTTACAGAAATTAAAACTTTTACAAGGGACAGATTGTCAGAAATTGTCACTTACAGCCAGGGATTGTAACATATCTTTTAAAAATAACACAATGACAATTGTTTTTTAAAAGTCTCAACTTCATTTTTAGTAGAAACAAAATGCGTCCAATAATCAGCAAAGTTAGATATAAAATAGGATATTCAAGGAATTGACAGAGCTTAATTGTTTTTTTTCTTTGTCTTAATTTATTATTTATCACATTGCTAAAGCCATTATTTGTGCCACATGTCCAGGAAATTGATAAGGGATTTTATTTGATTATATACATTTTACTTTTTGTGGGGCGCGGTGATCGAGTGGCAGCGCGCTCGACTGGCGTACCGATGGTCACGGGTTCGAATCCATGTGAAGGCAAGGATTTGTTCACGGGGCCTAGGGCGTCCCTGAGTCACTCATCTCCAAATGGGTACCTAACACTAGTTAGGCGGCTGGAGTCATATTCTAAAATAAAGCAAATGGAGCATTTTCTTTTTTCAATTAATGACATATTTTAAAATTATCAACATGAAATAGGTTTTTTTAATTGATAATAAATAATAGAATTTATATTTTCCAGGTAATCAGGAAATGTTGACTGCAAATTTAAAAAAAAACAAAACATCAAGATACCTGGAGCTTTCCACTGTATTGGAGAATTGGATGGAAAAGATTTTGCCAGAAAGCCATATCACACAGGATCACAATAGTGTAACTATAGCATTATCTTAGCATTATTCTTTTGGCTTTTGTTGATGCAGAGTACAAGTGTCTTTCATCCTCTGAAAGACACTTGTACTGTAAAATACTGATCTTTCAATGTTTAATTTTAGGGCTTATGAGAATCTGAGAGAACCTGTCTCCTAAACATTGCAGCAGACAAGCCAATAGAAGGAAATATACCATTAGCGGGTTCGAATCCTTGTGAAGGCAAAGATTTGTTCCCGGGGCCTAGGGCGTCCCTGAGTCCACCCAGCTCCGAATGGGTACCTAACATTAGTTAGGGAAATAAAGGCGGCTGGGTAATGCGTGAAACCCTTATAGCCGAGGCCTGTGAACGCTGCATCACTTGCCAACCGACCGGAATGGTCTGTGGACGCATTAATCGTCTGTATAGATAAGACTATTCGCTACTAGCAAGAAGAGCTACTTTAGCTTATAAGGCTTTTCCTTTAGAAATATTTATTTTAAGCCATATGACCAGAAAAAAATCATGAAATATTTTATAATTTAAATAACTATTTGAAATAAAAAAATAACCCAAATACATATGTTTATAAAATCTGTGATTATAAACATAAGAACCAAATGTAAAATTTTTTTTTAAAAACAAAAAACATTTGAAAAATCTTTGATAAATTGCTAATGAGTTGTACTGAAAAATATGAGGGATTAAAATATTGGCATCATTCTTTTTTTGTCTAACATACTAACAAGCTCTAATAAATATTTAGTCATTTTAGTTCTGTCTTATTCTTCTTCTAATTTACGTATTCATTACCTTTGATTTGTTTTCTCATTTTTTTTCAAAGAGGTTATTTATTATGTCATTTTATGTTCTATTCTTATAATTTATAATGTTAAACTTTGAAAATGGCACAGAGACGCGGTGGTCGAGTGGCAGCGCACTAGACTGTCGTACCGATGGTCACGGGTTCGAATCCGTGTGAAGGCAAGGGTTTGTTCCCGGGGCCTAGGGCGCCCCTGAGTCACCCCGCTCCGAATGGGTACCTAACACTACATGTAGTTAGGCGGCTGGGTAATGCGTGGAACCCACAAAGCCGTGGCCTGTGAATGCTGCATCACTTGCCAACAGATCATCTGTCATGGTCTGTGGACGCAACTATCTTCTGCATAGAAGGAGCGTCTGTATAGATAAGAAGATAAGATAAGAGTTCCAAGTTAATAATTTAAATTATATAGTCTGCTCTCCAAGTTATTTAAACTCCGTTAATAACTAACCTGTTGTTGATATATTCCATCTATCACTCTTTCATTACAGTATCATTTTGAAAATAACAAATTCAACTTATGATGCATCTTTTTAATTCATTTTTTGATTCCTTTAACCCCATGTGTAGCATGTTTTCATACCTTTTAATTTTGATTTTAGATCTAAATAAATAAATCACTGAAATGAAACCCAACAAATCTCTTTCAGTAGTTTTTAAGGGCTGCCAGGTATTGTTTGTGTAATAGATATATGTAAAGCTGTGTTAATCTTAAGATATAAAGTATTGAACCTATAAAAATATGTGCTTTTAGGAGTGTCTCCCTTGATAAACAAAGCGTCATAATATAAATTATTGACACAACTGAAACTAAAGTAAAGGGAAGCCACTTGTCCCTGTTGGTATTGTAATATCTCTAGACACCTGGAACAAAAGTCTTAAATTTCAGAATGTTTTATTTTATACTAGCCGTACTCGTTCGCACGTTGCAACGATTTCCGAAGACAGGCAATTCAAGAAAACTCGTTAAGATAACAGTTAAATTTCATCGTATCATATGTATAAATATATTGCTAAAAATGAGTGTATGTCTAATTGTCCTGTAAGCCTTTACACACCTTTCATCGTGGGAAAATATTTGGGTACACGAAATAAAACGGACCCAAGGCTTACTCTGTGCAATATGTAAAGTTCAAAATAACTGTTATTTACAATCTGAATAATAATGGACATATTTGTTATTATACACCATATTTAATCAAGATCCATCCACTTTCCCAGTAGCTAACGCTTAAAAATTTTGTAATATAATTTATGTAAGCAAAAAACGACATTAAGGGCCCCCGGGCCCAATCGTGCAAGATTTGAATTTTGAAATACCTGTATATTTCATTCTGGATCATAATACATATATTTGTCAATATTTATAAAGATCATGTAAAATCATAATGGGAATAAAGTCTTTAACGTTTGCTATCTCTAGGGCCCCCGGGCCCATTCGTTGCAAAATGTTAATTTTAAAACACAATTTCATTTCACTCAATTTCATAATGCATACATTTATTTATATTTCTCAAGATCTTAAAAAAATGAATGGGGAATAAAATACAATACGTTTAGTACAAAAAAACATTTGGGTGCCCCCATCCCCGAAAGAATGGACATTAGGAGTTCAGAGCGCTATAGTAATATGTATATAGACTTTTAAGTTTTTATATACAAAGATCGTTAAAAAAGAATGGGAAATAATATCTTAAACATATTTTAAAAGGAGACATTTAGGGGCCTCCGGCCTCGAAGAAATGGACATTATAAGTTCTGTGCCCTTTGTTATTTTAATATCGGCTACCATGTTTTTTAATACAAAGTTTGGTTAAGATTCATTCATTTACTCAGTAGCTAGCATAAACTGATTGATATAGCTCATATTAGCAAAAAATGACATAAAGGGCCCCAAGGCCCATTTAGTTCAAGATATAAAGTTAAAAACACTTGTTTATTTCAATCAATTTCATAATGGATATATTTATCTATATTTCTCAAAAGCTTTAATACATGTAATTAAATGGGGAATAAAATCGTAAGCGTTAATGAAAAAAGGCATTCTGGGCCCCCAAAAGGGACATTATGAAATTAGTCCCCTAAAGCAGTGGTCCCCAACCTTTTTAACGCTGCGACCCACTCAACTTTTGATAATTTTACAGCGGCCCACTAACCTGTTATGGGTGGGTGGGGGATGTGGTGGTGGGTTTTGCAGCTGCGTTGATTGTTTAAACAGGTATTTAAGATTGTTTTGAGTTTATAGTTTTAATTTAATTTTACTTAAACATGCCTTCAAAATAAAATACACTTACACAAAAAAATGAATTCAATATTATTTAATATTGTAATTTACTAGAATGTGAAATCAATGAGAACCCTGAGCTTGTTTTTCTGCAACGAGACGGCTCCATCTTCGGTGTCTTCTTTTCTGAGAGAAATCTTTGCAATAGCTCTCGTAATTCAAATACTCTGTTTAGCGATTTTCCTCTGGACAATCATCTTATTTCTGTGTACAAAAGGAGGCATCTGTGCTCTGCATCCATCTCCTCACAAGCTGCTCAAACAGGCATGACTTAAGGGCATGTACCTTGATGTGGTTAATAATTTTAACGACATCAATCAATACACTGTTAAATTATGCTGAACTTTTTCATCTTGCCAACATTTCCATGTGAATGATACAATGCGTAGATTCACTCTCAGGTGCAAGCTCCTTAATCAGAGCCGTTAAACCAGACAGTCGTCCGGTCATGGCAGCAGCTCCATCTGTGCAGATGCCGACACAAAAGGACCATTTTAGGTGTCCTGACATATAACCATCCAATGACTTGAATAGTTCAGTTCCCGTGGTGTTGGTTGACAAAGATAGAGCACATAACAAATCCTCATGTACATCCTCATGATAAATATATCTCACATAAACAAGTAATATTGCCTTGTTGTCGATGTCTGTAGATTCGTCTACCTGGAGTGAGTACCACGGTGATGAATTAATCCTCTCCAACAATTGTATCTCAATATCTTCGGCTATTTCCTCATTGCGCCTAGTTACAGTAGTAGCCGACAATGGCACATGTACTACCTTTTTAACAGCAGCCTATCCTAGCCGTTCACGGCAAATGTCTTTAGCAGAGGTCAAGATTAATTCTTCACCGATAGTGAATGGCTTTTTAGCTTTAGCGATGCGGTTAGCCACTACATATGAAGCTCTCATTTCGTTCTCATTTACTGATGTGGTGGCCCTGAGAAATTTCTTCTGTCCTTCATGTTCCAGTTTTTTCCTTTCAAAATACTTCATGGGCTTATCTTTTAATCCAGGGTGGTTGTCCGCTCTGCACTATGTGTCATTGATGTTCTTTGGACGTGGTGCCACCAAAACGGGTAACAAGCTTTTCCATATTGTGTATGGAAAGACGCACAATCCCTTGAGAAATACACCACAGTAAAAAAAATCTAAATAATTTAATGTTCCTTTGCTCGCGGACCACCAGGCACATCGCCGCGGACCACTAGTGGTCCGCGGACCCCAGGTTGGGGACCACTGCCCTAAAGCATTTCAATATTTGCTACCAAGTTGTTACACACAAAGTTATATTAAGATCCATCAATTTACCCAATAGCTAACGCTTAAACTAATTTTCATACTGTTCATATAAGAAAAAAATCACATTATGGGCCCCCGGCGCCCAATGAGTGTTAAATTTTGAAAAAAAAAGTTGCCTATTATCATCCTGGGAGCGTATTCAATAGTGTCCAAAAGTTTCATGGCGATCGGATGAATGGTTTAGTCGGCTTTAAAAGACATGCATAAATACATACATACATACATACGTTCATTTTTATATATACAGATATGTCTTATATTCCACAGATATAGATACTTGAATTTCAGAATGTTATATTTTACACAATGTCTAAAATTCCAAATATATATATACTTGAATTTCAGAATGTTATATTTTACACAATGTCTAAAATTCCAAATATATATATACTTGAATTTCAGAATGTTATATTTTACACAATGTCTAAATTCCAAAGATATATATACTTGAATTTCAGAATGTTATATTTTACACAATGTCTAAAATTCCAAATATATATATACTTGAATTTCAGAATGTTATATTTTACACAATGTCTAAATTCCAAAGATATATATACTTGAATTTCAGAATGTTATATTTTACACAATGTCTAAAATTCCAAATATATATATACTTGAATTTCAGAATGTTATATTTTACACAATGTCTAAAATTCCAAATATATATATACTTGAATTTCAGAATGTTATATTTTACACAATGTCTAAAATTCCAAATATATATATATACTTGAATTTCAGAATGTTATATTTTACACAATGTCTAAAATTCCAAATATATATATATACTTGAATTTCAGAATGTTATATTTTACACAATGTCTAAAATTCCAAATATATATATACTTGAATTTCAGAATGTTATATTTTACACAAAGTCTGATGTTCCAAAGATGTATATACTGTACTTGAATTTCAAAGTGTTATATTTAATGTAATTTCTGATATTCCAAAGTTATGATTTCTTGAATTTCAGAGTGTTATAGCTAGAATTATTTATGCAAAAAATTGCCCTTCTGTTTAATTTGAGTTATTTCATCTTGTTTTTTCTTCTTTTTCAGAAACAGTGCAAGCACTGAGAGCTGGGAAAACAATAAATCCTATGTCAAGACTGCTCATGTGGACTAACGTAAACAATTCTATGTGGACTAAAAGGTGAACAGTTCTATCAAGACTGCTGTTGTGGACTAGCATGTGAACAGTTCTATCAAGACTGCTGTTGTGGACTAGCATGTGAACAATTCTATCAAGACTGCTGATGTTAACTAGCATGTGAACAGTTCTATCAAGACTGCTGTTGTGGACTTGCATGTGAACAGTTCTATCAAGACTGCTGTTGTGGACTAGCATGTGAACAATTCTATCAAGACTTCTCATGTTGTCTAGCATGTGAACATTTCTATTAAGACTGCTGTTGTGGACTAGCATGTGACAGTTTTATCAAGACTTCTCATGTTGTCTAGCATGTGAACAGTTCTATCAAGACTTCTCATGTTGTCTAGCATGTGAACAGTTCTATCAAGACTTCTCATGTTGTCTAGCATGTGAACAATTCTATCAAGACTGCTGATGTGGACTAGCATGTGAACAGATCTATCAAGACTTCTCATGTTGTCTAGCATGTGAACAATTCTATCAAGACTGCTGATGTGGACTACCATGTGAACAATTCTATCAAGACTGCTGATGTGGACCAGCATGTGAACAATTATATCAAGACAGCTGATGTGGACTAGCATGTGAACAATTCTATCAAGACTGCTGATGTGGACCAGCATGTGAACAATTCTATCAAGACTGCTGATGTGGACCAGCATGTGAACAATTCTCCAACAAAAGAGATTGCCTCCAGCAACAGTCAACCGATTGGGTGAGTAACTTGAGTAGTGTGGTTCATGTAATGTTTGTCAACACTTTATCCTCTTTGTGCCTTCACGTCCATCAATCTTATCTTTGATCTTTTCATTGTCACTAAGCTTAAAGACACCACCATCAAAACTAATTGTCAATTCACAACTTTATCATTTCATATTAGTTTCTGGCACATCTAACAATCAACGAGTTACTAAGTAAAACACAAAATACAATTTGTGTCATGAAAGTCTGTTTAATCAGTGAAAGTACAATGCCAAATTTCCTACTCTGTCGTACAACAAACTAACCAAAGCCGTCGCCACTGTTTACATTGGTGACATTCTGGACTGTTCCGTGACTTAGAGGTCAGAGGTCAGAACCACTGTTTGTCAGACAGAATGAGATAAGAGTTGCCCAGAGTCATCATCGACAACGTCCTCCTCGTAATGATACGAACTTCTGTAACTTACAGTGTAAGAGATTTGCCCATCTGTAGTTTTTCTCCGTTTAGAAAGCCTGGCTTTGTGGGGGATCAGAGAGATGTTACATTTGTTAGAAGCTGATATGACGAGGCTGTCTTGTTTGTAATGTGAGACCATGTTTGTATGTGAGACCATGTTTGTAATGTGAGACCATGTTTGTATGTGAGACCATGTTTGTAATGTGAGACCATGTTTGTATGTGAGACCATGTTTGTATGTGAGCACTGCTTGTACCACACACCTCTGCTAATATTTTAATATTCTCACATTGATTGCTTTTCATACTCATTTGGATGCTTCATATATTGAATGTGACTTATAAATAGATTTGTTGTGGTTTAGGTCACAGACAACTCTTGACAATACCACTATAGTAATAAATTATTAAGGCTATTTAGACAGAAACATTTTTACAATTTTTTTCTTCTTTAGAATCACTTGTTTATATTGCACTAGTACCGGTAATTTCTGTCACTATAAAACATCTGCACCCTAAAACAGCTAGGGTCAAGGTAATTCAGAAAAACTATGTACCAATGTTAGAGTCAGACCAACTATGAGAGATGTAACAATGTTAGAGTAAAAACAACTATGAGAGATGTGCCGATGCTAGAGTCAGATCAACTATGGGGGATGTACCAATGTTAGAGTCAGACCAACTATGAGAGATGTAACAATGTTAGAGTAAAAACAACTATGAGAGATGTGCCGATGCTAGAGTCAGATCAACTATGGGGGATGTACCAATGTTAGAGTCAGACCAACTATGAGAGATGTAACAATGTTAGAGTAAGAACAACTATGAGAGATGTGCCGATGCTAGAGTCAGATCAACTATGGGGGATGTACCAATGTTAGAGTCAGACCAAGTATGAGAGATGTACCAATGTAAGAGTCATTCAAACTATGAGAGATGCAACAATGTTATTGTCAAACTATGAGAGATGTACCAATGTTATTGTCAAACTATGAGAGATGTACCAATGTTAGAGTCATACTATGAGAGATGTACCTAAGTTTTTGTCCCTTCTACTCAGGTCTATCAAGTTGTAGGTGAAGCACGCCAGGCCCAGGATAGGAATAAACAAAAAGATCAAGAAGTTTGTTTCTCTTAGTTTTTTCTTCCTCGGTTTTGTGTCGTTGTCCCTGTGTTCCTTCCATGAGTCAATGACTTCTCTTGTGGCTAAAAGGATAATGGTGACATGAATTAGTTGGTTGTTTGGAACTACATCAGATACAACGAGGACAGCATAGTATACTATAGTATAGAGATATATGAGATAATACGTGAGATACAACCATGAAATCATAGAATATAGATTTTGATAAGATACTGTCAAAATTTTTGACTGCCATTCTAGTGTGACGAAATGAAACTATTGAGTCGGTTATGTACATAGTGGCTACCATTCTTAAAACTTATAGAAAGATTCGTTGATGTAATTGTAATTTACCTTGTAGACAGTGACTTCCAATCTTATAGACAGATAAGTTGATGTAATTTACCTTGTAGACAGTGACTTCCAATCTTATAGACGGATAAGTTGATGTAATTTACCTTGTAGACAGTGGCTTCCAATCTTATAGACGGATAAGTTGATGTAATTTACCTTGTAGACAGTGACTTCCAATCTTCTAGACAAATAAGTCGATATATTTTACCTTGTAGACAGTGGCTGCCAATCTTCTAGACAAATAAGTCGATATAATTTACCTTGTAGACAGTGGCTGCCAATCTTCTAGACAAATAAGTCGATATAATTTACCTTGTAGACAGTGGCTGCCAATCTTCTAGACAAATAAGTCGATATAATTTACCTTGTAGACAGTGGCTGCCAATCTTCTAGACAAATAAGTCGATATAATTTACCTTGAAGACAGTGGCTGCCAATCTTCTAGACAAATAAGTCGATATAATTTACCTTGTAGACAGTGGCTGCCAATCTTATAGACATATAAGTCAATATAATTTACCTTGTAGACAGTGGCTGCCAATATTATAGACAGATAAGTTGATGTAATTTACCGCTTAGACAGTGGCTGCCAATCTTATACACCGATAAGTTGATGTAATTTACCTTGTAGACAGTGGCTGCCAATCTTATAGACAGATAAGTTGATGTAATTTACCGCTTAGACAGTGGCTGCCAATCTGATTGTGGCGACAGGTGTAGCAGACGCCATTGTAGTTACAAAGGTATCTGTAGCAGGTCAATAGGCAGATCTCTTTACAGCCGAGGTAGTAGTGGGGTGGTGCACAGTCTGGTATGGAATGGTCAGTTAGACGAGGTGGTAGTGAGGTGGTGCACAGTCTGGTATGGAATGGTCAGTTAGACGAGGTGGTAGTGAGGTGGTGCACAGTATGGTATGGAATGGTCAGTTAGACGAGGTAGTATTGGGGTGGTGCAGTCTGGTATGGAATGGTCAGTTAGACGAGGTGGTGCACAGTCTGGTATGGAATGGTCAGTTAGACGGGTTGGTAGTGGGGTGGTGCACAGCATGGTATGGAATGGTCAGTTAGACGAGGTAGTATTGGAGTGGTGCACAGTCTGGTATGGAATGGTCAGTTAGATTTGGTGATAGTGGGGTGGCGAACAGTTTTGTGTGGAATGGTCAGTTAGACGAGGTAGTAGTGGGGTGCTCCACAGTCTGGTATGGAATGGTCAGTTAGACGAGATGGTAGTGAGGTTGTGCAGACTCTGGTATGGAAAGGTCAGTTAGACGAGTTGGTAGTGGGGTGGAGCACAGTATGGTATGGAATGGTCAGTTAGACGAGGTAGTAGTGGGGTGCTCCACAGTCTGGTATGGAATGGTCAGTTAGACGAGATGCTAGTGAGGTTGTGCATAATCTGTTATGGAATGGTCAGTTAGACGAGGTGGTAGTGGGGTGGTGCACAGTCTGGTATGGAATGGTCAGTTAGACGAGGTAGTAGTGGGGTGCTCCACAGTCTGGTATGGAATGGTCAGTTAGACGAGATGGTAGTGAGGTTGTGCAGAATCTGGTATGGAATGGTCAGTTAGACGAGATGGTAGTGGGGTGGTGCACAGTCTGGTATGGATTGGTCAGTTAGACGAGGTAGTGGTTGGTTGGTGCACAGTCTGGTAATGAATGGTCAGTTAGTCGAGATGGTATTGAGGTGGCGCACAGTCTGGTATGGAATGGTCAGTTATATTTGGTGGTAGTAAGGTGGTGCACAATCTGGTGTGGAATGGTCAGTTAGATTTGGTGGTAGTGGGGTGGCGAACAGTCTGGTGTGGAATGGTCAGTTAGACCATGTGGTAGTGAGGTGGTGCAGACTTTGGTATGGAATGGTCAGTTAGACGAGGTGGTAGTGGGGTGGTGCAGAGTCTGGTGTGAAATGGTCAGTGTGTGTCCAGTTGAACGAGGCGGTAGTGAGGTGGGGCTTAGTGCATAGTTAGTGTGTGTCCAGCTAGACGAGATGGTAATTGGGATCTTTTTAACATTTTTTTTAGTTCAACACAAGTGACATTGCTATCCTAGAAAGTTATGTGACACAGTGACACAGTATCTTCTTTGACAACAACTTTCTCCCCCTCAGGTTTAAAGTGGGTTGCGGGCAAACGGGACTTTTGATAAAAGTCCTTACGGAAAAGGGCCCCTCCATGCACACTCGTTTTCATGTTGTGCTGTGCGTGAAGAGGGGCCTACATATACCCAATTTTCTGGGGCACAAATATTGATAGCCCCCTCCCCAATATTTCGTTGTTTACTGCCACTCCTTCCCCATGACGTCAATATCCTCTCTGCACTCCTTCCCCATGACGTCAATATCCTCGCTGCACTCCTTCCTCATGTCGTCAATATCCTCTCTGCACTCTTTCCCCATTACGTCACTATCCTCGCTGCACTCCTTCCCCATGACGTCAATATCCTCTCTGCACTCCTTCCTCATGACGTCAATATCCTCTCTGCACTCCTTCCCCATGACCTCAATATCCTCTCTGCACTCCTTCCCCATGACGTCAGTATCCTCGCTGCACTCCTTCCCCATGACGTCAATATCCTCGCTGCACTCCTTCCCCATGACGTCAATATCCTCTCTGCACTCCATCCCCATGACGTCAATATCCTCTCTGCACTCCTTCCTTATGACGTCAATATCATCTCTGCACTCCTTCCCCATGACGTCAATATCCTCTCTGCACTCCTTCCCCATGACGTCAATATCCTCGCGGCACTCCTTCCCCATGACGTCAATATCATCTCTGCACTCCATCCCCATGACGTCAATATCCTCGCTGAACTCCTTCCCCATGACGTCAATATCCTCTCTGCACTGCTTCCCCATGACGTCACTATCCTCGCTGCACTCCTTCCCCATGACGTCAATATCCTCTCTGCACTCCTTCCCCATGACGTCAATATCCTCTCTGCACTCCTTCCCAGTGACGTCAATATCCTCTCTGCACTGCTTCCCCATGACGTCACTATCCTCGCTGCACTCCTTCCCCATGACGTCAATATCCTCTCTGCTCTCCTACCCTATGACGTCAATATCCTCTCTGCACTCCTTCTTCATGACGTCAATATCCTCTCTGCACTCCTTCCCCAAGACGTCAATATCCTCTCTGCACATTTCGATCTCAACAATCACAAAGTTTCTCTTCACTGCATCACTACGACATCTTACTGCACAACTCCGTAACTCTATTAATCGTTTGCCGGGTAGTAGTTTAGAATTACCGAGCAGCAAATATTGGTAAGGATAAATAATTAATGTGTTTTTCGGGTGTAACAATGTGTAAAAAAATGGGTGATGTGCAACATTGTACACGGGGTGTTTACTTAGCACATTGACTAACGAGCCTTAGAGGGAACATTGCAAAGCATCCAGCCCACCACGTTTAAATGTTATTATGATAGCACAAGTACTGCATGTGTACCTACCCCTCCCACAAGTACTGCATGGGGATCTACCTCTCCAACAAGTGTTGCATGTGTACCTACCCCTCGCACAAGTACTGCATGGGGATCTACCTCTCCAACAAGTGCTGCATGTGCACCTACCCCTCGCACAAGTACTGCATGGGGATCTACCTCTCCCACAAGTACTGCATGGGGACCTACCCCACCTGAGTACTGCATGGGGACCTACCCCTCCAACAAGTACTGCATGTGCACCTACCCCTCCAACAAGTACTGCATTGGGACCTACCTCACACAAGTACTGCATGTGGACCTACCCCACCCGAGTACTGCATGGAGACCTACCCCTCACAAGTACTGCATGGGGACCTACCTCTCACAAGTACTGCATGGGGACATATCTCTGCAACAAGTACTGCATGTGCACCTACCCCCCCCCCAACAAGTACTGCATTGGGACCTACCCCACACAAGTACTGTATGGTGACCTACTTCTCACACAAGTACTGCATGGTAACCAACCTTCCAACTTCCCACAAAGGACCTACCTCCGTAAATTTCAATTTCGCACACGTCCAAGTTACCTTGGACCACACGAAAAGCTATGTTAGAAGCTCTGGACACTTTTGATTGGGCCAAAAAGACCACATGACGTTGTCCATGAGAATAATTATATCCGAACACCGTGCTGTTGTTGTCAAAAGAAACTTGGAAGACGAAACTGTCAGTTGGCTGTTTGGGTTCAGCTGTTGGGATGGATGGCACTGTAAGGCATTGTGTCACTTAAAACTGTCAATCATAAACTAAACATTTGCTTGTCTACAAATCAGTATCTCTTGAAACTGTCTATGATAAACTTAACATGATTCTTGTCTAGAAGTCAGTATCTCTTGAAACTGTCTATGATAAACTTAACATTATTTTTGTCTACAAATCAGTATCTCTTAAAACTGTCTATGATAAACTAAACATGATTCTTGTCTACAAATCAGTATTTCTTAAAACTGTCTATGATAAACTAAACATGATTCTTGTCTACAAATCAGTATCTCTTAAAACTGTCTATGATAAACTAGACATGATTCTTGTCTACAAATCAGTATCTCTTAAAACTGTCTATGATAAACTAGACATGATTCTTGTCCGGAAGTCAATAACTCTAGAAACTGTTGATCATAAACTAAACATGATTCTTGATTACTAGTCAGTATCTTAAAACTGTCTATCATAAACTAGACATGATTCTTGTCTACAATTCAGTGTCTCTTGAAACTGTCTATCATCAACTAAACATGATTCTTGTCTACAAAGCGATTGTTGTTCTTTTTCTTGTTTTTGAATGTTGTTGTGGATGTTTTAAAGTGCTGCTCAGAGAAGTGTATGCTATGTAAAGGCTACCAGTGTAAAGTACTGTTGTCTATGCTATATAAAGGCTACCAGTATAAAGATCTGTTGTATATGCTTTGTGAAGACTACCAGCATAACTAACTGTTGTTTATGATCTGTGAAGGCTACCAGTATAGAGAACTGTTCTCTATGCTATGTGAAGGCTACCAGTATAAAGAACTATCGTCTATGCTATGTAAAGGCTACCAGTATAAAGAACAATTCTAGTCACTATTCTGGGACTCTTGTATCTGAAGGTCAGTATCTTGTTCACGTCACCAGGCCAGTGGAAGCACTCAGTGCCAGTCCTATTGGCGTCGTTAAGTACGTTAGCTGTCAGCGAGCCATTGAAAGCTTTGATAGAACCCTCAACAGCTACATTACGGCCTGGAACAAATGGTACACAATTACATTCAGTACCATGGTCTTATAGACTCGGAACAAACAAGTACACAATTACATTCAGTACCATGGTCTTATAGACTCGGAACAAACAAGTACACAATTACATTCAGTACCATGGTCTTATAGACTCGGAACAAACAAGTACACAATTACATTTAGTACCATGGTCTTATAGACTCGGAACAAACAAGTACACAATTACATTTAGTACCATCGACTCATAGGATGGGAACAAATACGTACACAATTACATTCAGTACCGTGGACTCATAGGCTGGGAGCAAACAAGTACACAAATACATTCAGTACCGTGGACTCATAGGCTTGGAACAAACAAGTACACAAATACATTCAGTACCGTGGACTCATAGGCTGGGAACAAACAAATAAACAACTACATTCAGTACCGTGGTCTTATGGGCTGGGAACAAACAAGTACACAAATACATTCAGTACCATGGACTCATAGGCTGGGAACAAACAAATAAACAACTACATTCAGTACCGTGGACTCATAGGCTGGGAACAAACAAATAAACAACTACATTCAGTACCGTGGTCTTATGGGCTGGGAACAAACAAGTACACAAATACATTCAGTACCGTGGTCTTATAGAATGGGAACAAACAAGTACACAAATACATTCAGTACCGTGGACTCATAGGCTGGGAGCAAACACTTTTGACCTACTGACCCCCATTTATGTAGAGAGAGCAAACGGAACCGTTCCCTTGCCAGGTAAGTTCCAGGTACGTCACTTGGATGTCGTTGCTGCAGTATATGTCCAGGTTGTTGGTGTCCTCAGCCACCACCCGCATGTCGTCACACACCTTGCCATCTTGAAACATCATCGTCACATTGAATACTTTGAGGGAAGGGGGAGAGTGGGTGACAGTTTTATTAAATTCATTAACTTTCAACATGTTGGAATCGGTTTTAAAATCGAGTTTTAAGTTTTGAGAAGTTCAATGCCGATAAAATATACTCCTTTAATCTTATTTTTATGGACACTGAGAATTCTCAAGTTTTCTATTTGTTTATCCATATGTAAAATATCAGAGAATGTCACTTGAAGTGTCATAACTTTTTAAACATTAAAACCTCCATTATTCTGTCACTTGAATGTCTAACATAGGTTCTACCTTCACTACTGACCACGACTCTCACCCAGGTGTAGACAGTTGACCCACTTACCCTCACTACTGACCACGACTCTCACCTAGGTGAAGACAGTTGACCCACTTACCCTCACTACTGACCACGACTCTCACCCAGGTGTAGACAGTTGACCCACTTACCCTCACTACTGACCACGACTCTCAGCCAGGTGTAGACGAATGGTTCCGTTAGGTTGATGGTGATGACGTTGTATGGTGGATCGTAGCACGTGCTATCGTTGTTGTCGTTCAGAAGCGGGTTGCTGGCGAGGCCTTCGATGGCCAGGTCATCTGGTCAAACGAGCATCAACAATTGTTATGTTAGACTTTCGTAGCATGT
Source organism: Ampullaceana balthica (assembly GCA_944989445.1). Lineage (NCBI taxonomy): Eukaryota > Metazoa > Mollusca > Gastropoda > Lymnaeidae > Ampullaceana > Ampullaceana balthica. The sequence goes on along the minus strand of CALYLW010001350.1, from coordinate 79,021 downwards.
CCGAATGTGTGTTCGATTTTGATTCACTTTCATATGTTTACTAAACACAAGATGGCACAGTTTTTAACATTGTTTGGTTCTTGTTCTTAAATTAGACATTTCTTGTCTTGTACATTACTTGTGATGGAACCATTGAACTATTTATATCTGCTTGTAGAGTACAAAAGAATCTACAATTTTAAGTAGGGAAATTAACTGTTTGGGGTTAGTTTCTGTCCTAACGATAAAAGTATCACATTCTACCTGGAATCAATAGAATGGTCCCCAACAATGTACTCACTGTTCAGACAGATGACATCTCTGTGATACTGTTGGTTTGTTTACTTACTGTACTGACATATGACATCTCTGTGATACTGTTGGTTTGTTTACTTACTGTACTGACAGATGACATCTCTGTGATACTGTTGGTTTGTTTACTTACTGTACTGACAGATGACATATCTGTGATACTGTTGGTTTGTTTACTTACTGTACTGACATATGACATCTCTGTGATACTGTTGGTTTGTTTACTTACTGTACTGACAGATGACATATCTGTGATACTGTTGGTTTGTTTACTTACTGTACTGACATATGACATCTCTGTGATACTGTTGGTTTGTTTACTTACTGTACTGACAGATGACATATCTGTGATACTGTTGGTTTGTTTACTTACTGTACTGACATATGACATCTCTGTGATACTGTTGGTTTGTTTACTTACTGTACTGACATATGACATCTCTGTGATACTGTTGGTCTGTTTACTTACTGTACTGACAGATGACATCTCTGTGATACAGTTGGTTTGTTTACTTACTGTTCAGACAGATGACATCTCTGTGATACTGTTGGTTTGTTTACTTACTGTACTGACATATGACATCTCTGTGATACTGTTGGTTTGTTTACTTACTGTACTGACAGATGACATCTCTGTGATACTGTTGGTTTGTTTACTTACTGTACTGACAGATGACATATCTGTGATACTGTTGGTTTGTTTACTTACTGTACTGACATATGACATCTCTGTGATACTGTTGGTTTGTTTACTTACTGTACTGACAGATGACATATCTGTGATACTGTTGGTTTGTTTACTTACTGTACTGACATATGACATCTCTGTGATACTGTTGGTTTGTTTACTTACTGTACTGACAGATGACATCTCTGTGATACTGTTGGTTTGTTTACTTACTGTACTGACATATGACATCTCTGTGATACTGTTGGTTTGTTTACTTACTGTACTGACATATGACATCTCTGTGATACTGTTGGTCTGTTTACTTACTGTACTGACAGATGACATCTCTGTGATACAGTTGGTTTGTTTACTTACTGTACTGACAGATGACATCTCTGTGATACTGTTGGTCTGTTTACTTACTGTACTGACAGATGACATCTCTGTGATACAGTTGGTTTGTTTACTTACTGTACTGACAGATGACATCTATGTGATACTGTTGGTCTGTTTACTTACTGTACTGACAGATGACATCTCTGTGATACTGTTGGTTTGTTTACTTACTGTACTGACAGATGACATCTCTGTGATACTGTTGGTTTGTTTACTTACTGTACTGACAGATGACATCTCTGTGATACTGTTGGTTTGTTTACTTAATGTACTGACAGATGACATCTCTGTGATACTGTTGGTTTGTTTACTTACTGTACTGACATGACAGTGCGAACCATCCGTCCAGACAGTAGTAGCCAGTCCTACAGCTACCATCTCTGTGACACTGCTGGTCTGTTTACTTACTGTACTGACGTGACAACGCGAACCATCCGTCCAGACAGTAGTAGCCAGTTCTACAATTACCATCTCTGTGACACTGCTGGTCTGTTTACTTACTGTACTGACATGATAACGCGAACCATCCGTCGAGACAGGAGTAGCCAGTCCTACAAGTGCCATCTCTGTGACACTGCTGGTCTGTGCAGCGACACAGGAACTGGCACCACGGGCCGAAGAAACCATGTGGGCATTGGCTTGCTGAATGAAACAAAAGTTCACAAGGTGGCAACAATTACAACAGCTGTCCAGATAAGATTGTCCAAGCCAGTCACGTGAAACGCTCTAGATCAGGGGTCTCCTAACTTTTCTGCCGGAAGGCCACATTAACTGTCAAACAGCAGTTTGGGGGCCAACTACACACAGTTTTATGGTAAACTATAGTTAAAAATAGTATATTTTTCGGAGATTAAAAGGTCTCCAGGGGCCGGATGATAGGGCCTCCTGGGCCGCATCTGTCCCGAGGGCGTAGTTTGGAGACCCCTGCTTTAGATCATTGGTTCTTAACCTGTGGTCCACGGAGATGTACTTGGTGGTCCGCGCGCAAAGAATGAAATTTTAATATTTAAAATTAAAACCACAAAAATGTATAGATGTTGTAAATTTTTGAATATATTTATTTCTTTTAATCACTCGATGGCGATAGCATAGCGCCGAAAATAATATGTTTTAATTCTACGTTTACTTTGACCTATACCGAATTCACCTGATGTCACACTAGATTCTAGAAGACTTGTTGTTATATTGACATTCAGAAATATTTTTGTTGAAGCCAGTGAGTCAATTGGCATTAAATTAATATTAAAGTTATAAAAGTAATCAAATTAATTAATGAAATTGATTGAATACATGGATAACAACCGAACATAAGGTCACCAATGATGATTCCTCAAACTAATCCTCACGATCTATGTGTGAATCAAATGCAAATTACGGAGAAAAAAAGAGGAATTTGCCATACGACGGTATGATGAAGAATATTCACGCTTTGGGTTTATATGCGTCATAGTGAACGATCAGCCCAGATCAGAGTGTGTAATATGCCCGCAAATTCTTGCAAAGAAGCGATGAAACCTGCAAAAGTCCGAAGACATCTTAAAGCTAATCTTAATGTCTGCTCAAAGAAACCAACTGGCATATTTTCTACGCAAAAAAGTATTCACATGATAATCAGAAGTCATGAATACGACAAGCAACCAAAGTCAATGAAAAACTTTTAGATTTTCATTTTTGGTTGCTATATGACTTGCACAAGCCAAAAAGCCAGGTTATCTTGGGGGGGGGGATAACTAGTAACATACTGAATTACGTGAAGCTTGAGAGAGTTTCTTGGAAAAGAAAAAAAAATCAAAGCTTATTAATCATTTGAACGTGAGCTTATCAGTGAAATAGTGTCTGCTTTTACGTAAAAGCTTGATCTTTGGAAAACAAGATTATATATGGTTAACTTTGAGATGTTAGATTTAGTTCAATAGTACGAATTTACCGATAAACTAGAAAATGGTGATAGCAACAAACAACTGTAAATAGATTTGATTTCTGACCATATTCAATCACCGCAAGTTAAATTTCACATCTACTTTGGTGATTTGAACGTTCAGAGTTTTTAGTAGGTTTACAGTTCGTTTCTTGCACACATTGACTCATTAAATTTACCAACATCGTATTTAAACTAGGGCTGGTAACGATTAATTTAAATTTAATCGTTAACTTTTCAGAAATCAACGATTAATTTCATTAATTAATTGTTAATCTCGATTAAAGCTAAAAATTAAAATTTTTGACGTCATTAAACTGAACAAAATCAAATAAATGACATTTTAGGTTTATTTAGTTTTAATTCCCCTGTCTAATATGTTTGTGCTGAAGGTGGTACCTCAGCGATGTATTTGATGCCCTAAAAGTGGCAGTGAACACAGTAAACTTTTTCACCATCTTCTACTTTGCCACCCGCAGTTTGGTTAAAAAAATATTTGTTCAACTTTTTGTTTAAATTCTTAAATTTAACTAACACTAAGCTGTAATTAGTCGCCATTTTTTGTTAACATCTGCACGTCTACATAAATTTAAAAATTATACGCGGGAGAAGTTTGTACGTTAAAAAATATATAAGTTATTATTAATAACTAGCAGTCCCGTCGTGCGTTGCAACGATCTCAGTAAAAAGGTAAACATATAGATAAAAAAAGAAATTACATTTGGGTTAACCGGGCCTATCAGCTTAACATACGAAGATCGAAAATCTGTTCATTTCAATCAATTTGATAACAAATATATTTATCTATATTTCTTACTTTCGTGCAAATTTGAATCGGGAATACAATATTAAAGTTTAATTAAAAAACACATTTAGGGCCCCCAGACCCGAGGAAATGGACATTAGGAATTCAGTGCCCTATAGCAATTTAATATAGGCTCTTACGTTTTATATACCAAGTTTGGTCAAAATCCAGTTATTTTCTCATTATCTAACAATTAAACTAATTGTTATATAGCTAATATAACGACAAATGACATACAGGGGCTCCCGGGCCCATTCGGTTCAAGATGTGCATTTTGAAAACCTGTTCATTTAAATTCAGTTTCATCATGGATTATTTCTCAAGATCGTTAAAAACTGAGTGGGATAAGATGAGTATACATCCAAAAAAAAATAAGACATTTGGAGCCCCCCGCCCATTCGATGTAAGATGTAAATTTCAAAATGCTGTTCATTTTATTTCAGTTTCATCATGGATATATTTCTCAAGATCGTTCAAATAGAATGGCAAATAATATCTAAAATATATACGAAAAAAGACATTTGGTGCCCCCGCCCTAAAAAATTGGACATTAGAAATGCAGTGCCCTTTATTTTATTATGGGCTACACAGTTTTCATATACAAAGTTTGGTTAAGATCCATTCATTTATTCAGTAGCTAACGCATAAACTAATTTGCATATAAAGCTCATATAAGCAAAAAATGACATTAAGGGCCCCAGGGCCATTTAGTGCAAGATGTCAAGTTCAAAACACCCGTTTGTTTCAATCAGTTTCATAGTGGATATATTTATCTATATTTCTCAAGATCTTTCATAATTAAATGGGGAATAAAATCTAACGTTTGTGAAAAAAGACATTTTGGGCCCCCAGCCCGAAGAAATTGACATTAGGAAATTAGTGCCATATAGTATTTCAATATTCGCTACCAAGTTGTTATATACAAAGTTTGGTTAAGATTCATCAATTTACCTTATAGCTAACGCTTAAACTAATTTTTATATAGCTCATATAAGCTATGGCGGATTAAAGGGAATGCTGAACGGGCTAAAGCCAGGGGCCCCCGATTATTTAGGGCCCCCAAATTTAGTATATTTTATAATAAAGGTGGACAAATGTTTGCAAGAATTCCTGAAAATATAATAAATAAAATAAATTAATAAAATCTAATCTATTAATCTGATCGCTATTCGGGCCCGATTTTTATAAAAACCTGATTATAAAGGCTCAATAAGAGAAAATATTAAAGAATAGTATTTATATCTTTTAAATTTACATCTTTCATCAAGTGCGTTTGGTCTTATTGGAAGAGATTCGGCTCGCAATGCAAGCAGTCACGCGATAGATTCCCGCTAGGGGAATAACTTTTTTATTTTTCATTTTTGTCTTTTTTTAAACTGTCTTTTTACACTCAATTTAAGGATACCGGCAATTTAGCTATTTATTCGTATTCTTTTTTTAAATTTTAAATAATTATCTATTAGGGTGGGAAGGCCGATCCCGTAGTACAGACAAAGTATGAGAACTATTTAGTTACACGTTACAGTCTTATATTAGCTGCTAGCAATCATTTTACTTAAAGGGACGCTGGCTAGATAGGGCCCCAGTTTGAGTTACAGCCAGGGGCCCCGTGCAGTCTTAATCCGCCCCTGCATATAAGCCCCATAAGTTTTAAATTTAGAAAAAAAAGTTGCCGATTACCAGCATACTTAAGTCTCCAAAAGTTTCATGACGATCGGGTGAATGGTTTAGTCTGCTATAAAGGACATGCACACACACATACATATATATATATATATATATATATATATATATATATATATATTAATAATTATTTTTAAATAATCTGAAAACAAAATTTTATAACATTTTTAACGATTAATCGAGAAATTAATCGTTAATTTCCGCAGCCCTAATTTAAATCAATTTAGTTAACTGACCAGCGATAGTACATGGAATATGTTGCATTGGAAAGTGTGCTTGATGAAATTTAGGAGTACTCAGAACTGTCTCAGGAAGCCTTTCAAATACTTTTAAGCAATATCATATCTTTGTTAATGTGGATTTGCTGCATTGGTTACAATCAAAACAAAATATCGTACCGATTTCTAGTTGAAAATGAATTACGATGGAGTTTTTCAAATATTAAACCTCGTTTGGATGTGCTGTTCTCAAATGTGCAAACTCAAGGCTCTTATTAAATAAACTTATGTAGCAGTCTTACTAATACTAACTACTGTTTATGACTGTAAGTTTTTTTTGTATGGAATAAGAATTGAATACTACTGTAAGTATAAATTTAGTGTAAGTGATATTAGCTCGTTACAAAAGAAAGCCTTTACAAGCTCTTTCCATTCAATATAGTTTTTGGAGCACGCAAATCGTAGCATTTTAGTATATTTTGACTATCTAGTACTAGTTATATACAATGTTAAGTTATATACACATTTTCAGGTCGGCAGTAGCACAATTTTCAGTCTTGGCCCGCAGTTAAGACATAAATTGTTCAAGTGGTCACTGAATCTCAAAAGGTTGAGAACCACTGCTGTAGATCATTGCATGGGTTATGTTGACATCAGACATTTTTCTAGGCATTCATGTCCCATATCATTGTGCTAAAAGAGATTTATCTCTCTATACAACCATTACTAGATGTTTCTAGGCGTTCATGTCCCATATCATTGTGCTAAAAGAGATTTATCTCTCTATACAAACATTACTAGATGTTTCTAGGCGTTCATGTCCCATATCATTGTGCTAAAAGAGATTTATCTCTCTATACAACCATTACTAGATTTTTCTAGGCGTTCATGTCCCATATCATTGTGCTAAAAGAGATGTATCTCTCTATACAACCATTACTAGATATATCGTATAAAACAATATTATTCACTTGTCAAATATCTACAAGAAACTTTGTCTCATATCTACATGAGCTAGTGGTATAGTAAACTTCAACTAAAGATGTTGCCATATAAGGTGTATGTCATTTGTACCATGGACATTATGTAGGTCATTGGTACCGGGGGAGGCTGTAGGTCATTGGTACTAGGGAGATGATGTAGGTCTTTGGTACCAGGGAGATGATGTAGGTCATTGGAACCAAAGAGACGATGGTGGTCATATTTGAGTCATAAGCTAGGAAGTACTTACGAGGGAGTGGTCGTGTCGGCTTGACTGTCCGCCCTGTCACTCTGGTGGACAATGTAGTTGTTGTGGATAATGTCGTTGTTGTTGTGGACAATATCGTTTTTGTGGACGGTGCCGTTGATATGGTGGTCAACGTCGTTGTGGGGGTGGGCGATGTCGTTGATTTTGTGGACGATGTCGTTGATGTTGTGGGCGATGTCGTTGATGTTCTGGACGGTGTCGTTGATGTTGTGGACGATGTCGTTGATGTTGTGGGCGATGTCGTTGATGTTCTGGACGGTGTCGGTGATGTTGTGGACGATGTCGTTGATGTTGTGGACGATGTCGTTGATGTTCCGGACGATGTCGTTAATGTTGTGGACGATGTCGTTGATGTTGTGGGCGATGTCGTTGACGTTGTTTCTCGTGTGGTTGTTGATGATGTTGTCGTTGTTGTGTCAACTGCAGGTAGAAAAATCATTCACAAGATAATACAATAAGTCACTAAGCAAAAACAACAAGAAACAAGCAAAAGGGAATTAATTCTACTCCCAGACAACATGACGTCTATCTAGGTAGCCCAGGTACTTGCAATTACAGTCGCCTTCGAGGTAGCCCAAGTACTTGCCATTACAGTAGCCATCATGGTAGCCCAAGTACTTGCCATTACAGTAGCCATCATGGTAGCCCAAGTACTTACCATTACAGTCGCCATCATGGTAGCCCAAGTACTTACCATTACAGTAGCCATCATGGTAGCCCAAGTACTTACCATTACAGTCGCCTTCGAGGTAGCCCAAGTACTTACCATTACAGTCGCCATCATGGTAGACCAAGTACTTACCATTACAGTAGCCATCATGGTAGCCCAAGTACTTACCATTACAGTCGCCTTCGAGGTAGCCCAAGAACTTACCATTACAGTCGCCATCATGGTAGCCCAAGTACTTACCATTACAGTCCCCATCATGGTAGCCCAAGTACTTACCATTACAGTCGCCATCATGGTAGCCCAAGTACTTACCATTACAGTCGCTGTCGCGGTAGCCCAAATACTTACCATTACAGTCGCCGTCGCGGTAGCCCAAGTACTTACCATTACAGTCGCCGTCGCGGTAGCCCAAGTACTTACCATTACAGTCGCCGTCGCGGTAGCCCAAGTACTTACCATTACAGTCGCCGTCGCGGTAGCCCAAGTACTTACCATTACAGTCGCCGTCGCGGTAGCCCAAGTACTTACCATTACAGTCGCCGTCGCGGTAGCCCAATTACTTACCATTACAGTCGCCGTCGCGGTAGCAATAGTCCTCTAATAAGTCACTTACACACGACATGTTGCAGTAGATGGAGCGATGCAGCGGGGGACATGCTGAGAATATGTACAAATTTGAACATTATTTGATCAAGTTTTAAAAGCACAGATGGTTACATCTCTCAGTATCTTACAGTTTTATACCATCTCTCAAATGAAATATAACCATCTCTCAAAAAAAAATACGCAATCTGTCAAAGGAAATACGTCTTCTCTCAAATGAAATATACCCATCTCTCAAATGAAATATACCCATCTCTCAAATGAAATATACCCATCTCTAAAATGGAATACGCCTTCTCTCAAATGAAATATACCCATCTCTCAAATGAAATATACCCATCTCTAAAATGACATAACAATCTCTAAAATGAAATTTGTTATTGCTTGAATGAAATATACCATCTCTCAAATGAAATAGCCTTCTCTCAAAAACAATATACCATCTCTCAAACTCAAATGAAATATACCCATCTCTCAAATGAAATATACCAAACTCTCAAATGAAATGTGCCCATCTCTCAAATGAAATATACCATCTCTCAAATGAAATATACCCATCTCTCAAAGCAAATATACCATCTTTAAACTTAAATATACCCATCTCTAAAATGAAATATACCCATCTCTCAAATAAAATACGTCATCTCTAAAAGGAATTATATTATCGCTTGAATGAAATATACCATTTCTCAAATGAAATATACCCATCTCTGAAATGAAATACGTCTTCTCTGAAATGGAATATACCCATCCATCAAATGAAATATACCCATCCCTCAAATGAAATACGTCTTCTCTCAAATGAAATGTACCCATCTCTCAAATGAAATGTACCCATCTCTCAAATGAAATGTACCCATCTCTCAAATGAAGTAAACAATCGCTCCATGAAATATATCATCTTTAAAATGAAATAAACCATCTTTAAATTGAAATATTGCATATTTCAAACGAAATATACCACCTCGCAGTCAATCACTAAAGAATAGCAACACTGAACATGACTCAGAAACATACCCTGACTGAATCTACCATAAGAGCTGCCAATACTCACTGCCAAAGATCTCCACCTCTGAGACGTCATAACTTTTATTTGTTGGATATACGGTCAAAAAATTCAGTTTGACGCATTTGACCCTTTGGCTGGTTTTTGACAAAACATGAGCCTTCAACGCGCCCGCCAGCACGCGATGTTGTTCTTCACTTTCCCGGCGGATAGTATGATTTGTTGCATTTAAGAGTTTCAAATCTAATATCAAGTCGTTTGTCAGGGCTGTCATGGTGAGAGCAACAGCTGTTAGCATCAACTTGATTCTTTTATGCCCAAACACGGGAAATGATCATGTCTTAACAAACAACAAACATGTTGAAAGCAATAACCACATCAAAAGGAGAAGATGATTAAATCAGATGATATAAATGGAAGTGAAATAAGATAAAGTAAAAAGCATTTATACAAGTCTAAATAAAAGTCTAGATAACAAGGTTTAATCCCTCACTACACACGTCTTCATGGACCAACAACAGGGCATTCGGTTTAGGTAAATTGTGGTGATACCTTCATCTGGTGATAGTTTTACCTATGATAACTTTATCTGATGATATTTGTACCTGTGATACCTTCGCCTGGCTATACCTTTACCTAGTGATATCTTCATCTGGTGATACCTTTACCTAGTGATATTTTTACCAAGTAATATCTTCATGTGGTGATACCTGTAACTGGTTGGTTTTATATATAATGTAGGCGTTCTCACATATCACAAACTTTCGTGCAATAAATCCTTGAAATGCTATTGTCAAAAAAAACAACAACTTTAATATGTACACTATGTACACAAATATCAAATTGAGGTTACACTTCGTGGTAACATAATCACACCAGTCCAGCCATCTTGAATAACACTCTAGAACATTCTCCCGCGCTTTCACTCACGTGACCTTTCTGTCATCAAACTTGTGATTCACACGTGACAATACATTTACCTAGTGATACCTTTATCCACTGATATTTTAACCTAGTAATATCTTCATTTGATGGTACCTTTACCAGGTGATACCTTTACCATGTGATATTTTCATCTGGTGATAGATTTAACTGGTGATATCAGAAAACTCAAAAAATGTACCTAAGATACTTGAAATAGATAAGGACTTCCAAGACAACTCAACAAATTTACTTACGATACTTGAAGTAGATAAGGACTTACTTACAAGACAACTCAACAAATTTACTTACAATACTTGAAGTAGATAAGGACTTACAAGACAACTCAACAAACTTACTTACGATACTTGAATGAATAAGGACTTCCAAGACAACTCAACAAATTTACTTACAATACTTGAAGTAGATAAGGACTTCCAAGACAACTCAACAAATTTACTTACAATACTTGAAGTAGATAAGGACTTACTTACAAGACAACTCAACAAATTTACTTACAATACTTGAAGTAGATAATGACTTACATGACAACTCAACATATTTACTTACGATACTTGAAGTAGATAATGACTTACTTACAAGACAACTCAACAAATTTACTTACGATACTTGAAGTAGATATGGACTTACAAGACAACTCAACAAATTTACTTACAATACTTGAAGTAGATAAGGACTTACAAGACAACTCAACAAATTTACTTACGAAACTTGAAGTAGATAAGGACTTCCAAGACAACTCAACAAATTTACTTACAATACTTGAAGTAGATAAGGACTTCCAAGACAACTCAACAAATTTACTTACATACTTGAAGTAGATAAGGACTTACTTACAAGACAACTCAACAAATTTACTTACGATACTTGAAGTAGATAAGGACTTACTTACAAGACAACTCAACAAATTTACTTACGATACTTGAAGTAGATAAGGACTTACTTACAAGACAACTCAACAAATTTACTTACGATACTTGAAGTAGATAAGGACTTACTTACATGACAACTCAACAAATTTACTTACGATACTTGAAGTAGATAAGGACTTACTTACAAGACAACTCAACAAATTTACTTACGATACTTGAAGTAGATAAGGACTTACTTACAAGACAACTCAACAAATTTACTTACGATACTTGAAGTAGATAAGGACTTACTTACAAGACAACTCAACAAATTTACTTACGATACTTGAAGTAGATAATGACTTACTTACAAGACAACTCAACAAATTTACTTACAATACTTGAAGTAGATAAGGACTTACTTACATGACAACTCAACAAATTTACTTACGATACTTGAAGTAGATAAGGACTTACTTACAAGACAACTCAACAAATTTACTTACGATACTTGAAGTAGATAAGGACTTACTTACAAGACAACTCAACAAATTTACTTACGATACTTGAAGTAGATAAGGACTTACTTACAAGACAACTCAACAAATTTACTTACGATACTTGAAGTAGATAAGGACTTACAAGACAACTCAACAAATTTACTTACGATACTTGAAGTAGATAAGGACTTACTTACATGACAACTCAACAAATTTACTTACAATACTTGAAGTAGATAATGACTTCCAAGACAACTCAACAAATTTACTTACAATACTTGAAGTAGATAAGGACTTCCAAGACAACTCAACAAATTTACTTACGATACTTGAAGTAGATAAGGACTTACTTACAAGACAACTCAACAAATTTACTTACGATACTTGAAGTAGATAAGGACTTACTTACAAGACAACTCAACAAATTTACTTACGATACTTGAAGTAGATAAGGACTTACAAGACAACTCAACAAATTTACTTACAATACTTGAAGTAGATAAGGACTTACTTACAAGACAACTCAACAAATTTACTTACGATACTTGAAGTAGATAAGGACTTACTTACAAGACAACTCAACAAATTTACTTACGATACTTGAAGTAGATAAGGACTTACAAGACAACTCAACAAATTTACTTACGATACTTGAAGTAGATAAGGACTTACAAGACAACTCAACAAATTTACTTACAATACTTGAAGTAGATAAGGACTTACAAGACAACTCAACAAATTTACTTACGATACTTGAAGTAGATAAGGACTTACTTACAAGACAACTCAACAAATTTACTTACGATACTTGAAGTAGATAAGGACTTACTTACATGACAACTCAACAAATTTACTTACGATACTTGAAGTAGATAAGGACTTACTTACAAGACAACTCAACAAATTTACTTACGATACTTGAAGTAGATAAGGACTTACTTACATGACAACTCAACAAATTTACTTACGATACTTGAAGTAGATAAGGACTTACTTACAAGACAACTCAACAAATTTACTTACGATACTTGAAGTAGATAAGGACTTACTTACAAGACAACTCAACAAATTTACTTACAATACTTGAAGTAGATAAGGACTTACTTACAGACAACTCAACAAATTTACTTACGATACTTGAAGTAGATAAGGACTTACAAGACAACTCAACAAATTTACTTACAATACTTGAAGTAGATAAGGACTTCCAAGACAACTCAACAAATTTACTTACGATACTTGAAGTAGATAAGGACTTACAAGACAACTCAACAAATTTACTTACGATACTTGAAGTAGATAAGGACTACTACAAGACAACTCAACAAATTTACTTACAATACTTGAAGTAGATAAGGACTTACAAGACAACTCAACAAATTTACTTACAATACTTGAAGTAGATAAGGACTTACAAGACAACTCAACAAATTTACTTACAATACTTGAAGTAGATAAGGACTTACAAGACAACTCAACAAATTTACTTACAATACTTGAAGTAGATAAGGACTTACAAGACAACTCAACAAATTTACTTACAATACTTGAAGTAGATAAGGACTTACAAGACAACTCAACAAATTTACTTACAATACTTGAAGTAGATAAGGACTTCCAAGACAACTCAACAAATTTACTTACAATACTTGAAGTAGATAAGGACTTACAAGACAACTCAACAAATTTACTTACAATACTTGAAGTAGATAAGGACTTACTTACAAGACAACTCAACAAATTTACTTACGATACTTGAAGTAGATAAGGACTTACTTACAAGACAACTCAACAAATTTACTTACGATACTTGAAGTAGATAAGGACTTACAAGACAACTCAACAAATTTACTTACAATACTTGAAGTAGATAATGACTTACAAGACAACTCAACAAATTTACTTACGATACTTGAAGTAGATAAGGACTTACAAGACAACTCAACAAATTTACTTACGATACTTGAAGTAGATAAGGACTTACTTACAAGACAACTCAACAAATTTACTTACGATACTTGAAGTAGATAAGGACTTACTTACAAGACAACTCAACAAATTTACTTACGATACTTGAAGTAGATAAGGACTTCCAAGACAACTCAACAAATTTACTTACAATACTTGAAGTAGATAAGGACTTACAAGACAACTCAACAAATTTACTTACGATACTTGAAGTAGATAAGGACTTACTTACAAGACAACTCAACAAATTTACTTACGATACTTGAAGTAGATAAGGACTTACTTACAAGACAACTCAACAAATTTACTTACAATACTTGAAGTAGATAATGACTTACTTACATGACAACTCAACAAATTTACTTACAATACTTGAAGTAGATAATGACTTACTTACATGACAACTCAACAAATTTACTTACAATACTTGAAGTAGATAATGACTTACAAGACAACTCAACAAATTTACTTACGATACTTGAAGTAGATAATGACTTACAAGACAACTCAACAAATTTACTTACAATACTTGAAGTAGATAATGACTTCCAAGACAACTCAACAAATTTACTTACGATACTTAAAGTAGATAAGGACTTCCAAGACAACTCAACAAATTTACTTACGATACTTGAAGTAGATAAGGACTTACTTACAAGACAACTCAACAAATTTACTTACAATACTTGAAGTAGATAAGGACTTCCAAGACAACTCAACAAATTTACTTACGATACTTGAAGTAGATAAGGACTTACAAGACAACTCAACAAATTTACTTACGATACTTGAAGTAGATAAGGACTTACAAGACAACTCAACAAATTTACTTACAATACTTGAAGTAGATAAGGACTTACAAGACAACTCAACAAATTTACTTACGATACTTGAAGTAGATAAGGACTTACAAGACAACTCAACAAATTTACTTACAATACTTGAAGTAGATAAGGACTTACTTACAAGACAACTCAACAAATTTACTTACGATACTTGAAGTAGATAAGGACTTACTTACATGACAACTCAACAAATTTACTTACAATACTTGAAGTAGATAAGGACTTACTTCCATGACAACTCAACAAATTTACTTACGATACTTGAAGTAGATAATGACTTACAAGACAACTCAACAAATTTACTTACGATACTTGAAGTACATAAGGACTTACTTACATGACAACTCAACAAATTTACTTACAATACTTGAAGTAGATAAGGACTTACAAGACAACTCAACAAATTTACTTACAATACTTGAAGTAGATAAGGACTTACAAGACAACTCAACAAATTTACTTACAATACTTGAAGTAGATAAGGACTTCCAAGACAACTCAACAAATTTACTTACGATACTTGAAGTAGATAAGGACTTACAAGACAACTCAACAAATTTACTTACGATACTTGAAGTAGATAAGGACTTACTTACAAGACAACTCAACAAATTTACTTACAATACTTGAAGTAGATAAGGACTTCCAAGACAACTCAACAAATTTACTTACGATACTTGAAGTAGATAAGGACTTACAAGACAACTCAACAAATTTACTTACAATACTTGAAGTAGATAAGGACTTCCAAGACAACTCAACAAATTTACTTACAATACTTGAAGTAGATAAGGACTTACTTACAAGACAACTCATCAAATTTACTTACGATACTTGAAGTAGATAAGGACTTACTTACAAGACAACTCAACAAATTTTACTTACAATACTTGAAGTAGATAAGGACTTACTTACAAGACAACTCAACAAATTTACTTACAATACTTGAAGTAGATAAGGACTTCCAAGACAACTCAACAAATTTACTTACAATACTTGAAGTAGATAAGGACTTCCAAGACAACTCAACAAATTTACTTACAATACTTGAAGTAGATAATGACTTACAAGACAACTCAACAAATTTACTTACAATACTTGAAGTAGATAAGGACTTACAAGACAACTCAACAAATTTACTTACAATACTTGAAGTAGATAAGGACTTACAAGACAACTCAACAAATTTACTTACGATACTTGAAGTAGATAAGGACTTACTTACAAGACAACTCAACAAATTTACTTACGATACTTGAAGTAGATAAGGACTTACTTACAAGACAACTCAACAAATTTACTTACGATACTTGAAGTAGATAAGGACTTACTTACAAGACAACTCAACAAATTTACTTACGATACTTGAAGTAGATAAGGACTTACTTACAAGACAACTCAACAAATTTACTTACAATACTTGAAGTAGATAAGGACTTACTTACAAGACAACTCAACAAATTTACTTACAATACTTGAAGTAGATAAGGACTTACAAGACAACTCAACAAATTTACTTACGATACTTGAAGTAGATAATGACTTCCAACACAATTCTCTCCCTGCTCAGCTCTAGAGTCCATGATCTAAAGAACTGGAGGTTGTGCATAGAAGTACTGACTGAAATGATGCTTCTCTTGCCATCCACAAGGTAGGGGGCGTTTAATTGGTTCGGTGAAAAGTCTATTTTTGAGATGCCACGACGGGCGACGTTCTGACCTGTGGTCAGACAACGACGTGGCCGTAACGACATGGTGGTCATCAGTGAGCGATTTTCAGGGAGTTAAGACATGAGAGGGGGTAATAAAAAATTCCAGGACTCTTGTGATTTGTTAAAATCGTTATATAGTTCAACTAAGAATGTTTTAAATCAAATCTCTATACCAGCTCAAATTTACATTGTACCCTACAATTTTCATCAACATTTCTTATGGTCTCAGTGTTCTATTTAACCCCACAGGGCGTTTTGGTTTATTTTAAGTGCCCAGACTCAATCTTTACGTGAAATTTTCTTGTTTCCGCAAGCTGCGACCGATTCTTTACTTTTAGTTGTGGCTTGTTACTTGCAATGATGGTATAATAAATTGCGTTGTTTTGAATCTGTTTGTGTGGCCTCACCTGCATAAAAGTTGACTGAACATATTGATCTGTAGCCTCCTCCTCGCCAACTGATGACAATCGTCTTGACCAGCTTCAGCCCTAAGCAGCAGCTTATGTCTACTGTGTACGCATCGACCAGGTACACTTTCGTACCCATGCACAAATCGAGGTTTTTTTTGTCGGCCACGTTCATCTTATATATGTCCCTGGACACTAGGGATGTATAGAACATTTAACTATACATGTTCTTGAACACTAAGGATGCATAGAAAATATAGCACTAAACTAAACTGTGTAATAGTCTTGATCCTTGGTCTACTTCTGACACTATATAATTGTCTTGACGCACTTCTGTCACTATATAATTGTCTTGACGCTCTTCTGTCACTATATAATTGTCTTGACGCACTTCTGTCACTATATAATTGTCTTGACGCACTTCTGTCACTATATAATTGTCTTGACGCTCTTCTGTCACTATATAATTGTCTTGACGCACTTCTGTAACTGTATAATTGTCTTGACGCACTTCTGTCACTATATAATTGTCTTGACGCACTTCTGTCACTATATAATTGTTTTGACGCACTTCTGTCACTATATAATTGTCTTGACGCACTTCTGTCACTATATAATTGTCTTGACGCACTTCTTGACGTGCCCATGTAAAAGTCTATTGTGTAATCTAACAGAACATAAATACTGCGAGAAACAAGGCATCAGTCCATGGTCTGTGTAACAAATACCTCTTTAATTGCCTGAACATATCATTTTATATGGGGCCGTACATAAAGTACGTCACGCTATTTTTGACCATTTTGACCCCCCCTCCCCCTGTCACAAACTGTCACAAATCCTGGGACCCCCCCTAAAGTACGTCACACTTTCCAAAAAAAATTAATTAACACCTAATTAAAATATTAAATTTAATACTTAAAATACACTTCACTATTAAATTGTATTAAAATATAAAATTTCCATTTAAAAGTAGGGATGTACCGGATTCAAAATTTTGAAGTGGGCCGGATTTATGAAGTGAAATCCGGCTGGAGCCGAAATCAGATTTGTTAAAATGGCCGGATTCCGGATTTTCCGGGGCCATTATGATTATGAATATATATATAAATTAGGGATCTACCGGCCAGCCGGATTTATGAAGTGAAATCCTACCGAAAGTAAATTTATGATATAAAAAAAACAGGGTATTAGTAGGCCTGACAAGACGTAACACAACAGCGAAAGTTTCGGCAAAGAGCCTTCCTCAACGGACAAATAGTACACACATGAAAAGAAAAACACGGAATAATAATAGAAAAAACACTTAGCTGCGGTGAAATCCAAGCAGTCCAGTAGGGATAAAGAAAGAAGAGAAAAGTAAGAGCTTATATAGGAAAGGATAGGGTGGGTGTGGCCAATCAATCAGCTTGTCAGTGCGAACACAACATTGATCCCGTGTGGTGTAAGAGTCCCATACTCGTGGATTAGCCCTGCCCCAAGGGAATGAAAATTAGGAGTTCAGTGCCCTATAGTAATAAAATATACACCCTTAAGTTTTTATATATTAAGATGGGTCAAGATCCATTAATTTTCCCAGTATTTAACGCGAATACTAATTTTTATACAGCTAATATAAGGAAAAAAAACGACATTTAGGGGCCCCTTTAGTGAAAGGTGTCAATTTCAAAAACCTGTTCATTTAATTCAGTTTCCTCATAGATATATTCCTCAAGATCGTGACAAATTGAATGGGGAAAAATATCTTAAACATATACGAAGAAAAGACATTTGGGTCCCCCGGCACCGAATAAATTGACATTAGAAGTTCAGAAACCTTAATTATGTCAATATGGGCTACTAAGTTTTTGTATGCAAATTTTGGTTAAGATCCATTCATTTACTCAGTAGCTAACGCAAAAACTAATTTTTATATAGCTCACATAAGCAAAAAACGACATTAAGGGCCCCAGGGCCCATTCAGTGCAAGATATAAAGTTCAAAACACCTGTTCATTTTAATCTGTATAATAATGGATACATGTGTCATTAGTTGTCAATATTGTTAATAATTGAATGGTGAATACAATCTTAAACGTTTAAGAAAAAAAACTTTTTGGGCCCCCAGCCCCGAAGGAATGACTATTTGGAGTTCAGTTCCCTTTAGTGTTTTAATATTGGCTATCAAATTATTATATACAAAGTTTGGTTAAGATCCATCAATTTACACAGTAGCTAGCGCTGAAACTAAATTTAATATAGCTCATATAAGCAAAAAATGACATTATGGGCCCCCGGCGCCCCATGAGTGATAAATTTAGAAAAAAAGTTGCCAGTCTCCAAAAGTTTCATGATGATCGGATGAATGGTTTAGTCAGCTATAAAGGACATGCACACAGACATACATTGATTTTTATATATATAGATTAGCAAAAACGACATTAAGGGCCCCCGGGCCCAATCGGTGCAAGAGAATAACTTTAAAATACCTGTTCATTTCAATCTGGATCATGATAGATATATTAGTCAATGCTTTTCAAGATCGTGTAAATCATAACGGGAATAAAGAATTTAACTCTTACAAAAATAAATAAAAAAAGATTTTGAGCCCCCGGCCCCAAAGGAACGGACATTAGTAGTTCAATAGCATATGGTACTTTAATATAGGCTATCAAGTTGTTATGTACCAAGTTTGGTCAAGATCCATTCATTTTCCAAGCAGCTAAGCCTTAAACTAATTTTTATATAGCTCATATAAGAAAAATTCTCATTATGGGCCCCCGGCGCGCCATGAATGTTAAATTTTGAAAAAAAGTAGCCTATTTCCATCCCGGGAGCGTACTCAAAAGTCTCCAAAAGTTTCATGACGATCGGATGAATGGTTTAGTCAGCTATAACATACATGCATACATACATACATACATACATACATACATACATACATACATACATACATACATACATACATACATACATACATACATACATACATACATACATACATACATACATACATACATACATACATACATACATACATACATTGATTTTTATATATATAGATATACCAATAAACTAAACTTCATCTTGTTTACAAGGGTCAGTCTACGAGTTACCTCTCTCGCTGGACACCACACGTACCCACGAGAAGTACATCTCCCGTGGCAAGACTACCCTCACTTGGTCTGAGTAGCTCTCACACGATCCTTCATCAGAGTCCGTAACTGTTATGGACTGGTTTACCAGGGCATCCCCTGACAGGATGAGAACCATCAACACTGACAGGATGAGAACCACTAACACTGACAGAATGAGAACAAACAACACTAACAAGATGAGAACCAACAACCATGACAGGATTTGAACCAACACTAGCCGTGTCAATTATTGTTGCCACTATTCCTGTCCAGTAAGATTGCCACTATTCCTGTCCAGTAAGGTTGCCACTATTCCTGTCCACCAAGTCTGTCACTAGTCCTATCCACAAAGTCTGTCACTAGTCCTATCCACTAAGATTGTCACTAGTTCTGTCCACCAAGATTACCACATGATTGAGTTCACTCAAGCAAAAGTGATTGCAAAATATAAATTTTGGATTTAACATTTTATCTTTGTTTATTTCTGAAGTCTGCTATGTTGTTACATAAGTACTGCCGCTAGATCAGTGCTGGCAAACCTATGGCACGCGTGCCACAATCGGCACGCAGAACCTCATCATCAGGCACGCGACTTAAATATTACTTCCTTAATCAAACAGGCAATTTTTTAGTTTTATTGGATAATTGGATTCGGTTGAATTTTGGGCACGCGTCCCCAAAAAGGTTCGCCATCACTGACCTAGATCAACAATGGCCCAACTGCCAACTACAGATAGCGAGCCGCTTGCGGCCCTTCCGTGTTGTAGTTGCGGCTATCTTGCAATTTATAAAATATATATTACAAGTATTACTGGAGTATTTTAAGCCAGGTTTAATGACCCATAGTGCTTCAATGTGGCTCTCAAAAATATGTTTATATTTTAAAACGGTTCTCAGTCTCAGAAGTTCTAGCCACCCCTGCCCCAGAGTGAAGAATGTGTCCTCACATCCCCAGAACGCGGCCATGTTTAAGTAGAATGACTCACTGAATTGACATGTATCACCAAACCAGCCCAAAGTGCAATTCGTGTCAGTTTTAGGACATTGTCCGTTAGCCTGACATCTCATTCTGCAGTTACACTTGAACTGACCATCAAACCAGATGTCGTCTGAAATAATCCACATCATTAGGCTGAAATAATCCACATCATTTCATATTAATTACTATCATCAACATATGAAACCCAAACTCATTTTGTGAACACTGGAGCAATAGAAATTCATACTGGAAAGAGATAAATTTACACTGGGCCATCAAAATAAAGACACAACTAAATCCCTTCACGAGCTTATAAGTAAACAAGGAAAAGATCAACTTTATGTGAAATGTTAAATTGTGGAGCACTCAGTTCAAGAATGTCCGTCGGTGAGCTGTACTCATTCCGTCGGTGAGCTGTACTCATTACGAAGACCATTGCTACAATCTTACCAGTTATTTTACGTGTGAGCAGTGCACTGCACGGTGCAACTGATGACGACGACTCACCTTCAGGTGCCATGCACAGTGCCAAATATCTGGAATTGCACTGGGTAGACACAATTGAGGTAGCTTTGCTTTGCAGTAACAGGCAATCTCCGGCTAACTGAGAAGTGTAGGTAAAAGGGGCGAGGCTGTTGTCGTCCTCCCAACGCCAGCTTGAGCGCCCCCTGTGGTACCTCACCCCAACCCACAGAGTTGTTTTCTCTGGGCAGGTCATAGAAACAAGGCACGTGAGAGAAACAAGGCAGGTGAAAGAAACAAGGCAGGTCATAGGAACAAGGCAGGTCATAGGAACAAGGCAGGTCATAGGAAAAAGGCAGGTGAGAGAAACAAGGCATGTGAGAGAAACAAGGCATGTGAGAGAAACAAGGCATGTGAGAGAAACAAGGCAGGTCATAGGAAAAGGGCAGGTCATAGGAACAAGGCAGGTGAGAGAAACAAGACAGGTGAGAGAAACGAGGCAGGTGAGAGAAACGAGGCAGGTGAGAGAAACGAGGCAGGTCATAGGAAAAAGGCAGGTCATAGGAACAAGGCAGGTCATGTGAGAGAAACAAGGCAGGTGAGAGAAACAAGGCAGGTGAGAGAAACGAGGCAGGTGAGAGAAACAAGGCAGGTGAGAGAAACGAGGCAGGTGAAAGAAACAAGGCAGGTGAAAAAAAAACAAGGCAGGTCATAGGTACAAGGCATGTTGGAGAAAAAATGTAGGTCAGAGAAAACAATGCAGATGAGAGAAACAATGCAGGTGAGTGAAACAAGGCATGTGAGTGAAATAAGGCAGGTGAGTGAAATAAGGCAGGTCAGAGAAACAATGAAGGTAAGTGAAACATGGCTGGTGAGTGAAATAAGGCAGGTGAGTGAAATAAGGCAGGTGAGTGAAATAAGGCAGGTCAGAGAAACAATGCAGGTGAATGAAACAAGGCAGGTGAGTGAAATAAGGCAGGTCAGAGAAACAATGCAGGTGAGTGAAATAAGGCAGGTGAGTGAAATAAGGCAGGTGAGTGAAATAAGGCAGGTCAGAGAAACAATGCAGGTGAATGAAACAAGGCAGGTGAGTGAAATAAGGCAGGTCAGAGAAACAATGCAGGTGAGTGAAATAAGGCAGGTCAGAGAAACAATGCTGGTGAGTGAAATAAGGCAGGTCAGGGAAACAATGCAGGTGAGTGAAATAAGGCAGGTCAGAAAAATAAAGCTGGTGAGTGAAATAAGGCAGGTCAGAGAAACAATGCTGGTGAGTGAAATAAGGCAGGTCAGGGAAACAATGCAGGTGAGTGAAATAAGGCAGGTCAGAAAAATAAAGCTGGTGAGTGAAATAAGGCAGGTCAGAGAAACAATGCTGGTGAGTGAAATAAGGCAGGTCAGAGAAACAATGCTGGTGAGTGAAATAAGGCAGGTCAGAGAAACAATGCTGGTGAGTGAAATAAGGCAGGTCAGAGAAACAATGCAGGTGAGTGAAATAAGGCAGGTCAGAGAAACAATGCTGGTGAGTGAAATAAGGCAGGTCAGAGAAACAATGCTGGTGAGTGAAATAAGGCAGGTCAGAGAAACAATGCTGGTGAGTGAAATAAGGCAGGCCAGAGAAACAATGCTGGTGAGTGAAATAAGGCAGGTCAGAGAAACAATGCTGGTGAGTGAAATAAGGCAGGTCAGAGAAACAATGCTGGTGAGTGAAATAAGGCAGGTCAGAGAAACAATGCAGGTGAGTGAAATAAGGCAGGTCAGAGAAACAATGCTGGTGAGTGAAATAAGGCAGGTCAGAGAAACAATGCTGGTGAGTGAAATAAGGCAGGTCAGAGAAACAATGTTGGTGAGTGAAATAAGGCAGGTCAGAGAAACAATGCTGGTGAGTGAAATAAGGCAGGTCAGAGAAACAATGCTGGTGAGTGAAATAAGGCAGGTCAGAGAAACAATGCTGGTGAGTGAAATAAGGCAGGCCAGAGAAACAATGCTGGTGAGTGAAATAAGGCAGGTCAGAGAAACAATGCTGGTGAGTGAAATAAGGCAGGTCAGAGAAACAATGCAGGTGATTGAAATAAGGCAGGTCAGAGAAAGAATGCTGGTGAGTGAAATAAGGCAGGTCAGAGAAACAATGCTGGTGAGTGAAATAAGGCAGGTCAGAGAAACAATGCTGGTGAGTGAAATAAGGCAGGTCAGAGAAACAATGCTGGTGAGTGAAATAAGGCAGGTCAGAGAAACAATGCTGGTGAGTGAAATAAGGCAGGTCAGAGAAACAATGCTGGTGAGTGAAATAAGGCAGGTCAGAGAAACAATGCTGGCGAGTGAAATAAGGCAGGTCAGAGAAACAATGCTGGTGAGAGAAAAAATGCAGGTCAGAGAAACAATGCATTTCATCGAAACAAAGCAGGTCATGGAAACGAGAGAGAGATGCGGAGAGAGAGAGAAATGCAGAGAGGGAGAGAGATGCCGTGGTAGAGATGCGGGGGGAGAGAGAGATAGATGCATGTCAGCTGAATGAGGCAGAAATACTGTATTTCCTGCTTTCAAGTGATCAATTCAATCCTACCAATAAAGACATTTTTAAAATTTGGCAGCAAAAGATCTGCACGGATATCTGCCAGCCGAACGAATCTGGGCAGCAACAGTCCCCGGTTATAGCAATATTCCTGGCGAAACAAGGAATTTTATACTTGTGTTATAGGTATGTTATACTTGTGTTATAGTTATACTTATGTTATTATACTTGTGTAAAATAACAAAGAGTAGTGCATCTTTAAAAGTTTTTTGACGGTTACTCGAATGTCTGTAGTTGTCATTGTGAAATATACTCTGATGATTCTAAATGTGTTTGTGTGACACATACTGCATGTCACATACTACATACCTCCTCACACTCCATGTCACATACTAAATGCCTCCCACTACATGCCATGTACTGCATACCTCACAGTGCATGTCACATACTACATATCTAATGACTTATACTTCTTACCTCATACTGCGTACCATATATATTACGCTATATACTACATTCATCACAGTGCATGCAACATACTACACATCTCTCACCGCATACCACATACTACATAACACATGCCGAATATATTAGAACTCATGCCGAATACCACAAACCTTAGCTTCTTCAAAGGTTCCCATTAGGCTTGTCCAGATGTACATTCTTGAGCCGTTTACACACAGTTCTCCCTCTGGGCAGTACTCGCCCTTTACTGTAAGACACAGTCACAATAGTAAAGTTGGTTCATTCTTCATATGTCCTTACTAGAGACTAGTACTTAAGTATGGTCTTTACATATGACATCAACCATCTCTGATTTGCTGGCAAGATATGACATCTAAAAGTGTAGTTTGTTTGACATATTGCAGGGGTGACAAACTTTTCGCAAAGAGAGCGATTCCATGAAGTAAAAATTAAAAACATGACAAACGTTGATACTGGGTAATGGCTTTAAAAGCATTATTTTTTTTCCTTTGTTATTTAGAAGACGGGATTATTTAGGGCTGGGGGCAGAAGGGGGACAGTATTATCGCAATTTTGAGACTTTATTAATGTCCTATACCAACATTTGAATTTTACAAACAGTGGATAAATAATAGCAAAGTTACGGAATAAAGATGCTTATTTTCTCCTACATTTTATATAACGCGTTTAAATATAAACTCTAGCCGAAAATGTTGAGACAAAATTGTGGTGCTTAAAAATTATTAAGTACACTGACGCTGCATCTATCAATATATATAAAAATCACCTTAACGAGAATATGCAAGTAAGCATGACGAATGACCCTCGCTGGGGTCGTCAAATCACAGTTGGCAAGCGTAGTGGGATGGAAAGAAAAATACAATGGGGGGGGGGTGGCAACAATGCTGCTTGCGTTCACTTAAGCCGTTCGTTCAAAGAAAAATATATGATTCGTAGTGTAGTGGTTATCACGTCAGACGTGCAGCGGGAAGTCCTGGGTTCAAGCCCCAGCCGAAACATTTATTTTTAATTTTTTAAATTCCCAATTGTTTTGCGAACATGACTAACCCTTGTTAGGGGCGGCCAATCACAGTTTATGGTTGGCAAGGAATGGTAGTAAAGGGTGGAGGACAGGTAACAACGACCGCAATGCGCATGTATCCACGTTTACTTGCTTTTTCCCCCATTACTTCGTGCTGCTGTTTCTGTCCGTTCTCTCATCCCCCCCCCCATTCTTTGAACCATCTATGATGAGCAAGTCTACGGCGTATGTTACGCCGCGCGTCGTATCTAGTTCATTTTATTGGCAGAGTCTGAAAAAATTTACAAGATTACGTCTTACTCTTACGTACTCATAACTCGTAACAGCCTATAGCAACCCGTAACAGCCCATAGCAACCCGTAACAGCCCATAGCAACCCTTAACAGCCCATAGCAACCCTTAACAGCCCATAGCAACCCTTAACAGCCCATAGCAACCCTTAACAGCCCATAGCAACCCTTAACAGCCCATAGCAACCCTTAACAGCCCATAGCAACCCTTAACAATCCATAACATAACATAACTTCATCGGCTTTTTGTGATGAATAATCTCTTTGGTAAACAAAAAATAACGTCATGGAATTTTACCATTATTTGACCTCCCGTATTATTTACTCAAAATATCTTAAAGTTTCGGCTTTTCTGATTATATAATGTTTTGCGACAGAAAACATTCACTTGTTGGTTAAATTAAATACTGAAGATTAGGCTGCGGGCCAGTTAAAATTTTATCGTGAGCCGTGTTTGACCCGCGGGCCTTTGCACAACCCTGATGTATTGGGTCTACTTATTATCAACAGTTCTGAGGTTTCTGGCCTTGTCATCTTTTCATCCATGGTGACATTTGATTACACGATCCATTTTAATAATGGATGACATCATCCATTGTGACAGTGGAGGACATCATCCTTTGTGACGTGGATTAGATCCTCCATTGTAACCCATTGGGTTATGACTTTTTGTGGATAAGAATTGAAAGATAATAATAATAATAATAAATTGATTATTTATATAGCGCTGTATCCCAGTAAGGAACTGGGCTCACAGCGCTTTACGTGAAAGAAATAACTTACCTATAAGTATAAGTATTAAATTAACTTTCATATCATAACAAACACAAAAATTACAGTACATTTTACATAAGCTACGTTAATCATTTACAAGAAATGTTTCATTAATTTTGATAATAAATTCTGAAAAGATGTGTCTTAAGTGCAGTCTTGAATGACTTGGTTGTTTGAATACTACGTATGTGTAATGGTAGAGAATTCCATCGTTTGGCTGCACAAAAAGAGAACGACCTTTCACCAAATGTTTTGGTGCGTGTCGTAGGAACAGAGAGAACGCGTGTGTCTGCAGAAGATCGTAGCTGGCGAGTGGGTGAGTAGACCGACAAAAGTTCAGTAAGATACGATCCGAAACGACTTACCTTGATGATCGTTAAATATGATGACACTCCAAATGATCCTAAAGACCTTCAAGATGTACAATTGCATCTTTTCCTGTGCTGACGTCATGTTAGACACTCAACGGAGCCATTATGATTATTCTCCTTCTTGTGCACAACATTTTGTAAACATGTCAAATTATGAGAGCCTTAAATTAAAGCTTACTCTAATTTTCATTACACAAGTGTTAATTGGAAGGAAAAAAACACATTAAAAAAAACAATCTATAAAATTAAATTCATTAGGGGGGGGGGTTAAATGTCCAGTATTTAAAGATTATGGCTATAGCTCAAAGAGATTGTCAGCCTTTACTTATAAATCTCACCATCTTCTTATCTTAACAAATTAACAGTGTAACACTAGTAACAGCTGGCAAATCATTGCCTTTGTATAGGGTGAAACAAATGGATAATAGTGTCAAATAGCGCTCAACTAATATTTGCGCTTGTGCTGTCTGAAACATAATAATTTAACATTGTAAGACAGTAGTGGAGACAAGACTAGACAAGTCTCAGTTTGTCAAAGCAATCTTTGAGATAAAAACAAAATAGTTTTTAGCCTATGTAAAGAATAAGTTTCTTTTAGCCACAGAAGAGTTACGCACATTTCCAAACCGGTGCATGTTGGTGCATGTTTTATCAGTCACGAATGCGCACGTTTCTTTTTATAAACGACGCGTTATTTATCTATAAACATGAGATGTAAGGGAAGCATTAAAAGGTGAACGTGACCTTTTATTGTCTTTATTTTTAATTTCATATAACTTACCTGACATGCACAATCGTATATCGTTTTGACTATTTTTAAGCCAAAAATAACTTAACCCACTTGGTATTCACGTAGTTATGGTAATGTAATAATTTGTGGTTAGCACCATAAAAACATAGTATCCCAGGAGGTATTCACGTAGTTATGGTAATGTAATAATTTGTGGTTGACATCATAAAAACATAGTATCACAGGAGGTATTCACGTAGTTATGGTAATGTAATAATTTGTGGTTAGCACCATAAAAACATAGTATCCCAGGAGGTATTCACGTAGTTATGGTAATGTAATAATTTGTGGTTAGCACCATAAAAACATAGTATCCCAGGAGGTATTCACGTAGTTATGGTAATGTAATGACTTGTGGTTAGCACCATAAAAACATAGTATCGCAGGAGGTATTCACGTAGTTATGGTAATGTAATAATTTGTGGTTAGCACCATAAAAACATAGTATCCCAGGAGGTATTCACGTAGTTATGGTAATGTAATAATTTGTGGTTAGCACCATAAAAACATAGTATCCCAGGAGTTATTCAAGTAGTTATGGTAATGTAATGACCTGTGGTTAGCACCATAAAAACATAGTATCCCAGGAGGTATTCACGTAGTTATGGTAATGTAATGACTTGTGGTTAGTACTATTAAAAATAACATATCCCAAGAGATATTCACGTAGTTTTCGTAAAAAATGACTTGTACTATTAAAAATATCGTATCTCACAAGGTAGTGACGTAGTAAAGTGTTGAAATTACTACCCAAATGTTTCGCCAATCATTTAACACAATTATTGTTACAAACTTATTTTTGACTATGGAAAAAACAACTTTTGTTTGGCCCTTGCTGTTGGCATTCAAAATTTATTGTTTGGCCCTTGCTGTTGGCATTCAAAATTTATTGTTTGGACCGTGCTGATAGCATTCAACATTTATTGTCTGGACGTGCTGATAGCATTCAACATTTATTGTTTGGACCGTGCTGATAGCATTCAACATTTATTGTTTGGACCGTGCTGATAGCATTCAACATTTATTGTTTGGACCGTGCTGATAGCATTCAACATTTATTGTTTGGACCGTGCTGATAGCATTCAACATTTATTGTTTGGACCGTGCTGATAGCATTCAACATTTATTGTTTGGACCGTGCTGATAGCATTCAACATTTATTGTTTGGACCGTGCTGATAGCATTCAACATTTATTGTTTGGACCGTGCTGATAGCATTCAACATTTATTGTTTGGACCGTGCTGATAGCATTCAACATTTATTGTTTGGACCGTGCTGATAGCATTCAACATTTATTGTTTGGACCGTGCTGATAGCATTCAACATTTATTGTTTGGACCGTGCTGATAGCATTAAAAAAAATAAATATAAATGAAAATAAAAAAATAAATAAATAAAATAAAATACAACAACAAATTGTGTAATGAAAACAATAAATGTGAGCTTTATGTTAAACTAACACGACAGTAAAAGTTACGGCTAATGCCTTCATCAGTACAATGACAGGAGACGTTAAGGTTAATGCCTTCATCTGTAAAATAAACATAAAATACGTACTTACATAAGTAATATCCTAAAATATTTATGTAAAATAAAAAGAAAGTAAAAACAACAAACAATGACACAGGATATAGGAAAAAGTAGAAATTATCATTCATGGCATTCAACATTTCTTGTTTAGGTCATGCTGATGGTTAAAAAATTTTTACACATATTTTCATTCCTACTATATTTTAAAAAAAGTAAATACGCCTCGTAATGCAGTTTTCTTTACGAATTTTCATTCACCCTGCCTTTTATACTGTACTGTACACGGAGTCCTGCCCTTACATAAAGTAGACCCTAAGACAATTATTGGAGACTGGTGACACTGTCTTATCTGTTACGATGTACCTTCTATACAGAAGATTATTGCGTCCTACGCTTATCTATGGTTTGTGTTTAGTCCTGCATTTTTAAAAGAGTGTTAATTTTTGATAAAGATTCGGGTTTCCTGGTTTCTTCAGGCAACCCATGCCACGCCCGAATTCCGGACGGGAAGAACGAAAATTTGTGTGTGTTTGTACTTGCATGCGGGATAAGAAAGATGTTTTTATCCTTATGTCTATGTGAGGGTTGTATCAAGTTATCTTTGTGTTGTATTTCTAAATTATAATTAATTGCTTTATGTATGATTACTACTTTGCTCTTGGTTCTTCTATCCTCTAGTGTTTCAAGGTTTAATGATTTAACTAATGGTGTTACTCTTGTCAGTTTCGAATATTCTCCAGTAATGAATATGGCAGCTCTTTTATGAATTTGTTCTAGTGTATAAATGTTTTCTTTGGTGGATGGGTCCCATACAGCAGATGCATATTCTAGTACAGGTCTCACCAAGGTGAGCTAGCATTTTAGTTTTATGTCTCTATTACATTTGTTAAAGTTTCTTTTTATAAAGCCTAAGGTTTTGTTTGATTTTTTAATAACTTCATTGACATGGGGATTCCATGATAGTTTCTCATTTATTATGACTCCTAAGTATTTTGCATCTTTAGTTTGGGTCAGTTCTTTTCCATGAATGAAATATTTTGAATTTATTTGTTTCTTTTTCTTTGTTACTCTTAACAGTTGACACTTTTCTGGGTGGAAAGACATACTCCAGTTAGTTACCCATTTTATTAATTCATCTAAATCTTTTTGTAAAATTTTGCTATCTTGTTCTGTTTTAATTTTTCAATAGATCATACAATCATCAGCAAATAACCTAAGTTTTGTTCCTCTTGAGATGTTGTTGGGTAAATCATTTATATAAATCAAAAAAAGTAAGGGACCTAGCACAGTTCCTTATGGAATTCCTCAGTTAACCTTTATTGGTGCAGATTTTGATCCATTAATTATTACAGCTTGATCCCTACCCAAAAGGAAGTCTTGGATCCAGTGATTGAAGGGACCTGAGATTCCAAAGTAGTTAAGTTTTTTAAAGTAAACTAAGGTGGTGAACTTTGTCGAATGCTTTTGAGAAGTCTAGTAATATTGTGTCTATTTGATCATTATTGTCTAAGCCTTTTGATAGTTCATCTATTAAACCTATTAATTGTGTTTCACATGATCTGTTTTTTTATAAAGCGTGTTGATGTGGGCATAGGGCATTATATTTGTCTAGGTGGTTAACTATTCTACTATATATTATATGTTCTAGTAATTTACAGGTGCTACTAGTAAGTGATACAGGCCTGTAATTACCAGGGTCTCATTTATCACCTTTCCTAAAGAGTGGAGTTACATTAGCTAATTCTATCCTGGGGTACTTTACCCTGGTTAAGAGAGGCTTGAAAAAGAACAACAAGGATTGGCGACAGTCGATTGCTTAATTCTTTTAAATAGTTCTAGACTATCCCCTTCAAGATACGATATATCATGCACGTCACATAAACATCGGCGGTGACACAAACACGAATATAACGCAATAATCTTCTGTATAGAAGGAGCGTCTGTAAACAGATAAGATAACCTTCTTCTACAATATAAAATCCATAGTGGGGGAGGCGGTTGCCGGAATAGAAATGAACATGATTTTTTCAAAAGCCTGACTACTGCTGTCACGTAAACAAAGTGATCTAGAGAGTCATGGAAGGCTTTTGTTTACCTCCCATAATGCCGTTTGTTGCCTGTTTGGTCTATGGCAACAATGGCCGGATGTAGTGGATTGAGTTACCTCATCTAGCTACACAATCTACCACATCAATGGTCCCCATAACCCCCGCCCCCAAGTGCGTGCACTGTTACTACTAACCCGGCTGTAAAGTTAATCACGTGATACTGATCGCCACTTAAAGATTTGTTCTGTGGGCCTGACAGAAAATTGTGATGGAAAAATGTTGTCTTTGTTTTGTTATTAGGTTGTTGTTCTGGTGACCTGGCAGATAATTGTGATTGGAAAGTGTACCTTTGTTTTGTTGTTGTTAAGTTCTTGTTCTGCAGTCCATGTCGTATTTCAACCCTGACCTGAGACGATCAAAACTATTATGTCCGGCCAACTTCCTACTATCATTCCTTGTAATCGTTTCTATCACATCGCAGGGACTTACCTTTCACTACGTGAACACTTCTCCAAATGTGATACATTTTTAAATCCCTTATATTAACTTCACCGTCTTGTCTTTCTGTCGTTGTCCCGTCCGTTCGCGGAAAAATGACCCGCTTCCCATGATTCTATCAAGCTGAAATTTTGCACAGAGACTTGTGTCACCTTCATTGTAACAAAATTTCAGATCGATCGCATGTACCGTAATTAAATTAATGATATTTTTAGTTTATCTCTTTATAACATGTTTAGTCGTCTGCTAGAGTTGACCTACACGGCTCAGTGGTTTCACTCACAGGGGTCTGTCACGGTCTGTCGCGTGGTGCGTATTATATTGAACTTAAACACTACTTTTAGTTAGGTCTCAAATATAAGGGATTTAAAGTAAAAACCTTTGTTTTCTCCTTTCATTCATGGTGAAATATATTTTACTAGTGTATTACCCGTAAAAAATGACGGAAGATTTCAAACTAAAAATATTTCAGCTGAAATCTATTAATTTTGAAAAAATACACATATAATAAAAATAATGTAATACAGAACTTTCATTTATTTTCATTTTATTAATTTATTTCCATATTGAAAAATTTTATGCGGACGTTCGAAAAGAGTTAGTTTGGTGCAGTCATTTTTTTTATCAAGGCTTTTTTTTAAAGCGGTGCGCTGCTTTCTAAAATTAGTAGCGTTACGAATGGACGGACGGACAATCGACGGACATACATAGCAAATTATGCATGTTGACTAGATACGACATAGATTCTCTCAGACAAATCCGTCGACCAATGGAGAATGGATGAGTTCCTCTTAGTGATGACGTTGACTTGTCAATCCAGAAATCTCTAAGGTTGAAACTTGTCAGGGTCCCCTCACCTTTTCACCGTCACCAGCCGTCACATTATTACCAAGGCTCCAAAGACACCATCAGCAAAACGCTCAATTTCAATGCAGAACGCTATCATTTCATATTAGTTTCTGGCACATCTAACAATCAACGAGTTACTAAGTAAAACACAAAATACAATTTATGTCATGAAAGTGTGTTTAATCAGTGAAAATACAATGTCAAATTTCCTACTCTGTCGTACATCAAACTAACCAAATCTGTTGCCACCTTTTACATTGGTGACATTCTGGACTGTTCCGTGACTTAGAGGTCAGAACCACTGTTTGTCAGACAGAATGAGAGAAGAGTTGCCCAGAGTTATTATCGACAACGTCCTCTTCGTATGGATACGAACTGCTGTAAAAGACTTTCCCATCTGTACTTTTTCTCCGTTTAGAAAGCCTGGCTTTGTGGGTATCAGAGAGATATTACAGTTGTTAGAAGCTGAAACGACGCTGTCTTGTTTGTATGTTAGATCGTGTTTTTATCTGAGACCATGTTTGTATGTGACTCTATGTTAGTATCTGAGACCATGTTTTTATGTGAGACCATGTTTGTATGTGACTCTATGTTAGTATCTGAGACCATGTTTGTATGTGAGACCATGTTTGTATGTGAGACCATGTTTGTATGTGACTCTATGTTAGTATCTGAGACCATGTTTTTATGTGAGACCATGTTTGTATGTGACTCTATGTTAGTATCTGAGACCATGTTTGAATGTGAGACCATGTTTGTATGTGACTCTATGTTAGTATCTGAGACCATGTTTTTATGTGAGACCATGTTTGTATGTGACTCTATGTTAGTATCTGAGACCATGTTTGAATGTGAGACCATGTTTGTATGTGACTCTATGTTAGTATCTGAGACCATGTTTTTATGTGAGACCATGTTTGTATGTGACTCTATGTTAGTATCTGAGACCATGTTTGTATGTGAGACCATGTTTGTATGTGACACTATGTTTGTATCTGAGACCATGTTTTTATGTGAGACCATGTTTGTATGTGAGACCATGTTTGTATGTGACTCTATGTTAGTATCTGAGACCATGTTTGAATGTGAGACCATGTTTGTATGTGACACTATGTTAGTATCTGAGACCATGTTTGTATGTGACTCTATGTTAGTATCTGAGACCATGTTTGAATGTGAGACCATGTTTGTATGTGACACTATTTTTTGTATTTGAAACCATGATTGTATGTAAGATCATGTTTGTATTTGACACCATGTTTGTATTTGAGACCAATGTTGTGTATGAGATCATGTTTGAATGTGAGACCTTGTTTGTAGATGAGCCATGTTTGTATGTGAGACCATGTTTGTATGTGAGACCATGTTTGTATGTGAGACCATGTTTGTATGTGAGACCATGTTTGTATGTGACTCTATGTTAGTATCTGAGACCATTTTTGTATATAATATCATGTTTATAAGTGAAACCATGTTTGTATTTGAGACCATGTTTGTATGTGACATCATGTGTGTATGTGAGACCATGTTTGTATTTGAGACCATATTTGTATTTTCGACAATGTTTGTATGTTAGCCCTGTTTGTATGTGAAGCCTGTTTGTATATTAGACCATATGTGTGACCATTTTTGTATGTGTTACCATGTTTGTATGTGAGCGTTGCTAGTACGACACACCCTAGCTAATATTTTAATATTCTCACATTGATTACGTATCATACTCACTGTGGATGCTTCATTTAGTGCATGCTGTAGAGTGACTTATAAATGTAACAATGTTAGAGTCAGACAAACTATGAGAGATGTACCGATGTTAGAGTCAGACAAACTATGAGAGATGTACCGATGTTAGAGTCAGACCAACTGTTAGAGATGTACCAATGTTAGAGTCAACCTATTAGAGATGTACCAATGTTAGAGTCAGACCAACTATTAGAGAT
Organism: Ampullaceana balthica; assembly: GCA_944989445.1. Classification (NCBI taxonomy): domain Eukaryota; kingdom Metazoa; phylum Mollusca; class Gastropoda; family Lymnaeidae; genus Ampullaceana; species Ampullaceana balthica. Next base: position 44,628 of record CALYLW010001350.1, on the reverse strand, counting down.
GTACCAATGTTAGAGTCAAACTATGAGAGATGTACCAATGTTAGAGTCAGACAAACTATGAGAGATGTACCAATGTAAGAGTCAGACCAACTATAAGAGATGTACCAATGTTAGAGTCAGACCAACTATAAGAGATGTACCAATGTTAGAGTCCGACCAACTATTAGAGATGTACCAATGTTAGAGTCAGACCAACTATTAGAGATGTACCAATGTTATAGTCAGACTAACTATAAGAGATGTATTAATGTAAGAGTCAGACAAACTATGAGAGATGTACCAATGTAAGAGTCAGACAAACTATGAGAGATGTACCAATGTAAGAGTCAGACAAACTATGAGAGATGTACCAATGTAAGAGTCAGACCAACTATTAGAGATGTACCAATGTTAGAGTCAGACCAACTATAAGAGATGTACCAATGTAAGAGTCAGACAAACTATGAGAGATGTACCAATGTAAGAGTCAGACCAACTATTAGAGATGTACCAATGTTAGAGTCAGACCAACTATAAGAGATGTACCAATGTAAGAGTCAGACTAACTATGAGAGATGTACCAATGTTAGAGTCAGACTAACTGTTAGAGATGTACCAACGTTAGAGTCCGACCAATTATGAGAGATGTACCGATGTTAGAGTCCGACAAACTATGAGAGATGTATCATTTCAGAAGAACAGGCGGGCTTCAGAGCAGGAAGAAGCACAACGGAGCAAATCTTTAACATACGAGTGCTCTTTGAAAAACATCTCCAACACCAGAGTGACCTCTATCATGTCTTTATAGACTTTAAGAAAGCATTTGACAGAGTGTGGTATGTGGCACTGTGGGCAACTATGCACAAATTCAACATAAATGCAAACCTCATTGAAGTGATCAAGAACCTTTACAACAGAGCAACCAGCGCAATACTCTTCAACAGCAAGCTTTGAGATTGGTTCAAGACCACTGTTGGTGTCGGACAAGGATGTTTACTTTGCCCCATCCTCTTCAACCTCTTCCTTGAAAGGATCATGACAGATGTGCAAGAAGACCATGTCGGAACAGTCAGCATCGGAGGGAGAAGTATAACCAACCTACGCTTCGCCGATGACATAGACGGCCTAGCTGGTAGTGAGGACGAACTAAAAGAATTCCTTGCAAAGTGCTAGAGAAAACAGCAAAGGCGTATGGCATGAAAATCAACGCAGAAAAGACCAAGGTCATGGCAAAAAGAAAATTCACAAGTGAGATTCGGATAAACGGGCAAAAACTCGAAGAGGTCTCCACCTTCAAATATCTAGGGGCCATAATATCCGACAAAGGCTCAAAGCCAGAACTTCTTGCCAGAGTGGCCCAAACAATGGCAGCATTGAGTAAACTAAAGCACATCTGGCAAAGCAAGAAGCTCTCCCTGAGATCAAAGATTCGACTAATGCGCTCTCTGTCGATGTCGGTCTTCTTGTATGGTTGTGAGGCTTGGAAGCTCACTGCAGACCTCCAAAGAAGAATCAATGCGCTAGAGATGAGATGTTTCAGAAAGATATTGAACATCTCCTACACAGCGCACATCACAAACGAAGCGGTCCGCAACACAATAAGTACTGTCATTGGCCCCTACGAGGACCTTCTCACCTCCATTAAGAAGAGGAAATTACGATGGTACGGACACGTGACAAGAACTGGAGGTCTCACAAAAACTATATTGCAAGGCACAGTCAGGGGAGGAAGGAAAAGAGGCAGACAAAAGAAGATATGGGAGGACGATATCAAAGAGTGGACCGGCCTGTCATTCAGCGACTCTCAAAGGGCAGCACAGGACCGGGACAAATGGCGTGAGATAGTGAGCAGTTCACGATGGTGCACCAACGACCCAACGACGGGTTAAGGGATAGTTCATGTTCCCCAATGTTAGAGTCAGACCAACTATACGAGATTTACCAATGTTAGAGTCAGACCAACTAAGAGAGATGTACCAATGTTAGAGTCAAACTATGAGAGATGTACCAATTTTAAAATCAGACCAACTATAAGAGATTTACCAATGTTAGAGTCAGACCAACTATTAGAGATGTACCAATGTTAGAGTCAGACCAACTATTAGAGATGTACCAATGTTAGAGTCAGACCAACTATTAGAGATGTACCAATGTTAGAGTCAAACTATAAGAGATGTACCTAAGGTTTTGTCCCTACGACACAGGTCTATCAAGTTGTAGGTGAAGCACGCCAGGCCCAGGATAGGAATAAACAAAAAGATCAAGAAGTTTGTTTCTCTTGGTTTTTTCTTCCTCAGTTTTGTGTCGTTGTCCTTGTGTTCCTTCCATGAGTCAATGACTTCTCTTGTGGCTAGAAGGATAATGGTGACATAAATAAGGTGGTTGTTTGGAACTACATCAGATACAACGAGGACAGCATAGTAGAATACAACATAACAGCATAGCATGAGATACAATGAGTACAGCATAGTATAGAGATACAACAATAACAGCATAGCATAGAGATACAATGAGGACAGCATAGTATAGAGATACAACAATAACAGCATAGCATAGAGATACAATGAGGACAGCATAGTATAGAGATACAACAATAACAGCATAGCATAGAGATACAATGAGGACAGCATAGTATAGAGATACAACAATAACAGCATAGCATAGAGATACAATGAGGACAGCATAGTATAGAGATACAACAATAACAGCATAGCATAGAGATACAATGAGGACATCATAGTATAGAGATACAACAATAACAGCATAACATAGAGATACAATGAGGACATCATAGTATAGAGATACAACAATAACAGCATAGCATAGAGATACAATGAGGACATCATAGTATAGAGATACAACCAGAACAGCATGGCTTAGAGATACAATCAGGACAGCATGCCTTAGAGATACAATCAGGACAGCATGGCTTAGAATTACAACCAGGACAGCATGGCTTAGAATTACAACCAGGACAGCATGGCTTAGATATACAACCAGGACAGCATGGCTTAGAGATACAACCAGGACAGCATGGCTTAGAGATACAACCAGGACAGCATGGCTTAGAGATACAACCAGGACAGCATGGCTTAGAGATACAACCAGGACAGCATGGCTTAGAGATACAACCAGGACAGCATGGCTTACAGATACAACCAGGACAGCATGGTTTAGAGATACAACCAGGACATCATAACAAAGATTTGGGTAAGTTAGAAAAAACATTTTTGACTGCCATTCTAAGATGATCATAAGAACTATAAAGTGGGTTTGTATAAACAGTGGCTCCCAATCTTATAGACGGATAAATTGATGCAATTTACCGCTTAGACAGTGGCTCCCAATCTTATAGACGGATAAGTTGATGTAATTTACCACTTAGACAGTGGCTCCCAATGTTATAGACAGATAAGTTGATGTAATTTACCACTTAGACAGTGGCTCCCAATCTTATCGACAGATAAGTTGATGTAATTTACCACTTAGACAGTGGCTCTCAATGTTATAGACAGATAAGTTGATTTAATTTACCGCTTAGACAGTGGCTCCCAATCTTATAGACAGATAAGTTGATGTAATTTACAACTTAGACAGTGGCTCCCAATGTTATAGACAGATAAGGTGATGTAATTTACCGCTTAAACAGTGGCTCCCCATGTTATAGACAGATAAGTTGATGTAATGTACCGCTTAGACAGATGCTCCCAATCTTATAGACAGATAAGTTGATGTAATTTACCTTGTAGACAGTGGCTCCCAATCTTATAGACAGATCAGTTGATGTAATTTACCTTGTAGACAGTGGCTCCCAATCTTATAGACAGATAAGTTGATGTAATTTACCTTGTAGACCGTGTCTCCCAATCTTATATACAGATAAGTTGATGTTATTTACCTTGTAGACAGTGGCTCCCAATCTTATAGACAGATAAGTTGATGTAATTTACCTTGTAGACAGTGGCTCCCAATCTTATAGACAGATAAGTTGATGTAATTTACCTTGTAGACAGTGGCTCCCAATCTTAGAGACCGATTAGTTGATGTAATTTACCGCTTAGACAGTGACTCCCAATCCGATTGTGGCGACAGGTGTAGCAGACGCCATTGTAGTTACAAAGGTATCTGTAGCAGGTCAATATGCAGATCTCTTTGCAGCCGAGGTAGTAGTGGGGTGGCGCACAGTCTGGTATGGAATGGTCAGTTAGACGATGGTGCACAGTCTGGTATGGAATGGTCAGTTAGACGAGTTGGTGAACAGTCTGGTATGGAATGTTCAGTTAGACGAGGTGGTGCACAGTCTGGTATGGAATGTTCAGTTAGACGAGGTAGTAGTGGGGTGGCGCACAGTCTGGTATGGAATGGTCAGTTAGACGAGGTGGTGAACAGTCTGGTATGGAATGGTCAGTTAGACCAGGGGTCCCCAACCTTTTTAACGCCGCGGACCACTAAAAGTTTGATAATTTTACCGCGGCCCACTAACCTGGGGGGGGGGTATGGGTGGGTGGAGAATGTGGGGGGGGGAGGGAGGTAGGATTTGCCGCTGCGTTGAATGTTTATACAGGTATTTAAGATTGTTTTGATTTTATAGTTTTAATTTAATTGTACTTAAACATGCCTTCAAAATAAAATAAAGTTACACAAAAAGTGAATTAAGGATTATTTAATATTTTAATTTACTAGAATGTTAAATCGATGAGTTCTTGGGTCTTTTGTGGTTGGGAAGAAGTGCTTAAAAGCAAAGACAGGTGATCGTGCACCAAGTGGAACAAAGAGTGCTCAGGCTCAGTCTCGCCTAGAATCCCCGCTAATGTTTGAAACATATCCAAAATGCCTTTGTTCACTCGCCGTTCTCACAACTCCAGTTCGGCTTTAAATGCAGATACTTTGTCAGCTAACTTGAAAAAACAGTTGACATTTTCCCTTGAATAGACAGATTGAGTTCATTGAGCTGGCTGAATATGTCACACAGGTAAGCAAGTTCTGCGACCCATACCTTGTCACTGAAATGTGCTGCCGGTGGTGACTTCTTTTCTGAGAGAAATCTTTGCAATGGCTCTCGTAATTCAAATACTCTGTTTAGCGATTTTCCTCTGGATAACCATCTTATTTCTGTGTACAAAAGGAGGCATCTATGCGCTGCGTCCATCTCCTCAAAAAAATGCTCAAACAGGCGTGAGTTAAGGGCGTGTGCCTTGATTTGGTTACTAACTTTAATGACATCAATCATTACACAGTTAAATTCTGGTGACATTTTTCGGCTTGCCAACATTTCCCTGAGAATGATACAATGCGTAGATTAACACTCAGGTGCAACCTACTTAATCCGAGCTGTTAAACCAGACAGTCGTCAGGTCAAGGCAGCAGCTCCATCTGTACAGATGCCGACACAAAATGACCATTTTAGGTGTCCAGTGACTTGAACAGTTCAGCTCCCGTGGTGTTGGTTGACAAAGATAGAGCACATAACAAATGCTCATGTACATCCTCATGATCAACATATTTCACATAAACAAGTAATATTGCCTTGTTGTCAATGTCTGTAGATTCGTCAATCTGGAAAGCGTACCACGGTGATGAATTAATCCTCTCCAACAATTGTATCACAATATCTTCGGCTATTCCCTCAATGCGCCTAGTAACAGTGGGAGCCGACAATGGCACATTGCTATCTTTTTAACAGCAGCCTCTCCTAGAAGTTCATGGCAAATGTCTTTAGCCTGCCAACACGGGTCACCCATCAAAATCGCGCACAAAAAAAGAGCGCCGTGATAAGAACGCCGACATAAGAGCGCCGACACAGAGCGCATAGATTGATTGTAGGCGGTTGTCCGCTCTGCGCTATGTCTCATTGATGTTCTTTGGACGTGGTGCCGCCAAAACAGGTAACAAGCATTTCCATCTTGTGTATGGAAAGATGGACACTCCCTAGAGAAATACACCTCAGTAAAACAAAATTTAAATAATTTAAGGTTCCTTTGCTCGCGGACCCCCTGGCACCTCTCCGCGGACCACTAGTGGTCCGCGGACCCCAGGTTGGGGACCACTGAGTTAGACGAGGTGGTAGTGGGGTGGTGCACAATCTGGCATGGAATGGTCAGTTAGACGAGGTAGTAGTAGGGTGGCGCACAGTCTGGTATGGAATGGTCAGTTAGACGAGGTGGTGAACAGTCTGGTATGGAATGGTCAGTTAGACGAGGTGGTAGTGGGGTGGTGCACAGTCTGGCATGGAATGGTCAGTTAGACGAGGTAGTAGTAGGGTGGCGCACAGTCTGGTATGGAATGGTCAGTTAGACGAGGTGGAGCACAGTCTGGTATGGAATGGTCAGTTAGAGGAGGTAGTAGTGGGGTGGTGCACAGTCTGGTATGGAATGGTCAGTTGGACAAGTTATGGAATGGTCAGTTAGACGAGGTGGAGCACAGTCTGGTATGGAATGGTCAGTTAGATGAGGTAGTAGTGGGGTGGTGCACAGTCTGGTATGGAATGGTCAGTTGGACAAGGTAGTAGTGGGGTGGTGCACAGTCTGGTATGGAATGGTCAGTTAGACGAGGTGGAGCACAGTCTGGTATGGAATGGTCAGTTGGACAAGGTAGTAATGGGGTGGTGCACAGTCTGGTATGGAATGGTCAGTTAGACGAGGTGGTAGTGGGGTGGTGCACAATCTGTTATGGAATGGTCAGTTAGACGAGGTGGTGAACAGTCTGGTATGGAATGGTCAGTTAGACGAGGTGGTAGTGGGGTGGTGCACAGTCTGGTATGGAATGGTCAGTTGGACGAGGCGGTAGTGGCGTGGTGTACAGTCAATGTGTGTCCAGTTGGACGAAGCGGTAGTGGGGTGGTGCATAGTCAGTGTGTGTCCAGTTGGACGAGATACTGATGGGATCTGTTTAACATGTTGTTTTTTTGTTAACCACAAGTGACCATGTAATCCTAGAAAGTTACTTGTATCATCTATGACAACAACTCGCTTCCCCCTCATGTTTTTACTGGATTGGGGGCAAGCGGGAATTTTTATCAAGGTCCTTACCGAAAAGGGCCCCTCCATGCACACTCGTTTTCATGTTGTGCTGTGCATTAAGAGGGGCCTACATACACCAAGTTTTTTGTGGCCCAATTATTGATGGCCTACCTCCCCCTCCTAACACAAATATTTCGTTGTCAACTGTCACTCCTTCCCCATGACGTCAATATCCTCGCTGCACTCCTACCCCATGACGTCAATATCCTCTCTGCACTCGTTCCCCATGACGTCAATATCCTCTCTGCACTCCTACCCCATGACGTCAATATCCTCGCTGCACTCCTTCCACATGACGTCAATATCCTCTCTGCACTCCTTCCCCATGACGTCAATATCCTCTCTGCACTTCTTCCCCATGACGTCAATATCCTCTCTGCACTCCTACCCCATTACGTCAAAATCCTCGCTGCACTCCTTCCCCATGACGTCACTATCCTCTCTGCACTCCTTCCCCATGACGTCAATATCCTCTCTGCACTCCTTCCCCATGACGTCAATATCCTCTCTGCTCTCCTACCCAATGACGTCAATATCCTCGCTGCACTCCTTCCCAATGACGTCAATATCCTCTCTGCACTCCTTCCCAATGACGTCAATATCCTCTCTGCAGTCCTTCCCAATGACGTCAATATCCTCTCTGCTCTCCTACCCCATGACGTCAATATCCTCTCTGCTCTCCTTCCCAATGACGTCAATATCCTCGCTGCACTCCTTCCCCATGACGTCACTATCCTCTCTGCACTCCTTCCCCATGACGTCAATATCCTCTCTGCACTCCTTCCCCATGACGTCAATATCCTCTCTGCTCTCCTACCCAATGACGTCAATATCCTCGCTGCACTCCTTCCCAATGACGTCAATATCCTCTCTGCACTCCTTCCCAATGACGTCAATATCCTCTCTGCACTCCTTCCCAATGACGTCAATATCCTCGCTGCACTCCTTCCCCATGACGTCACTATCCTCTCTGCTCTCCTTCCCAATGACGTCAATATCCTCGCTGCACTCCTTCCCAATGACGTCAATATCCTCTCTGCACTCCTTCCCAATGACGTCAATATCCTCTCTGCACTCCTACCCAATGACGTCAATATCCTCGCTGCACTCCTTCCCAATGACGTCAATATCCTCTCTGCACTCCTTCCCAATGACGTCAATATCCTCTCTGCACTCCTTCCCAATGACGTCAATATCCACTCTGCTCTCCTACCCCATGACGTCAATATCCTCTCTGCTCTCCTTCCACATGACGTCAATATCCTCACCGCACATTTCGATCTCAACAATCACAAAGTTTCTCTTCACTGCATCACTACGACATCTTACTGCACAACTCCGTAACTCACTAATCGCTTGCCGGGTAGCAGTTTAGAATTACCGCGCAGCAAATTTCGGAAATGATAAATAATTAATTTGTTTTTAGGTGTTAATATGTGCACAAAAATGGGTGATGTGCATTGCACACGGGTGTTTAACATTGCACAAGGGTGTTTAACATTGTACACGGGTGTTTAACATTGTACACGGGGTGTTTACTTAGCACATTGACTAACGAGCCATAGAGGCAATATTGCACGTCATCCCGCCCACCACTTGTAAATGTCATTATGATAGCACAACTACTACAGCATGGGGACCTTCCCCTCCAACAAGTACTGCATGGGGACCTTCCCCTCCAACAAGTACTGCATGGGGACCTTCCCCTCCCACAAGTACTGCCTGGGGACCTTCCCCTCCAACAAGTACTGCATGGGGACCTTCCCCTCCAACAAGTACTGCATGGGGACCTTCCCCTCCCACAAGTACTGCATGGGGACCTTCCCCTCCAACAAGTACTGCATGGGGACCTTCCCCTCCAACAAGTACTGCATGGGGACCTTCCCCTCCAACAAGTACTGCATGGGGACCTTTCCCTCCAACAAGTACTGCATGGGGACCTTCCCCTCCATCAAGTACTGCATGGGGACCTTCCCCTCTCCACAAGTACTGCATGAGGACCTTCCCCCCCACAAGTACTGCATGGGGACCTTCCCCTTCAACAAGTACTGCATGGGGACTTCCCCTCCCACAAGTACTGCATGGGGACCTTCTCCTCCAACAAGTACTGCATGGGGACCTTCCCCTCCAACAAGTACTGCATGGGGACCTTCCCCTCCAACAAGTACTGCATGGGGACCTGCCCCTCACAAGTACTGTATCGTGACCTACTTCTCACACAAGTACTGCATGGTAACCAACCTTCCAACTTCCCACAAAGGACCTACCTCCGTAAATTTCAATTTCGCACACGTCCAAGTTACCTTGGACCACACGAAAAGCAATGTTAGAAGTTCTTGACACTTTTGATTGGGCCAAATAGATCACGTGACGTTGTCCATGAGAATAATTATACCCGAACACCGTGCTGTTGTTGTCAAAAGAAACTTGGAAGACGAAACTGTCAGCCGGCTGTTTGGGTTCAGCTGTTGGGATGGATGGCACTGTAAGGCATTGTGTCACTTAAAACTGTCTATCATAAACTAAACATTTGCTTGTCTACAAGTCAGTATCTCTTGAAATCATCAACTAAACATGATTTTTGTGTACATGTCATCATCTCTAGAAACTGTCTATCATCAACTAAATATAATTCTTGTCTACAATTTGATTGTTGTTGTTTTTCTTTTTGCTGAATTTTGTTGTCGATGTTTTAAAGTGCCGCTCAGAGAGGTCTAGCTACCAGTATAACTAACTGTTGTCTATGCTATGTAAAGGCTACGCGTAGGCTACCAGTAAAAATAACTCATGTCTATGCCAGTGGTTCTCAAAGTTTTGAGATTCAGGGACCACTTCAAAAAAGTGTGTCTTAGCCGCGGACCACTACTGCAAATTTTGCTACTGCCGTGCTGGAAATGTATATAGTATATTCATATACTTTGTATATAACTAGTTGCTAGCATACATATTAGTAAAACTATTATAAAATGCTACGGCTTGCGTGCTCCAAAAACAATATTGAATGGAAACAGATTGCATTACCTTTATTGTGTTAATTAACGAATGTCACTTATACTAGTCTTATACTTGAAGCATTATTCAATTCTTGTTGCTCACTATAACAAAAAATCTTCAAGTCATAAACAGTAGTTAAGCCTTGAGCTTGTACATTTAAGCACTGAATATTTTAAAAAGGTTTACTACTTGACATTTGAAAGACTCCATTGTAGTTCATCTTCAACTACAAGTTATGAACGATGTTTAGTTTTAATTACAAAATGCAGAAAATCCACAATCACAAAGGTAAGATGTTGCAAAGGGTAACAATATTTTAAAAGCTTTCTGAGACAATTCTGAGAACTTCAAAATTTCAACAAGCTCACTTTCTGATGCAACATATTCAAAGTATTATCGCTGGTCAGTTCAATGAATTCGTTTAAATGTTGGTAAATTTAATGAGTCAATGTGTGCAAGAAACGGACTGGAAACTCACGAAAAACTCTGAAAGTTCAAATCACCGAAGTACAAGTTAAATTTATCCTGCGATAATTGAATATGATTAGAAATGAAATTTATCAACAGTTGTGTATTGTTTTCACTATTTTCTGGTTTGTCGGTAAATTCGTACATTTGATCGATCATGTCAAAATTATCCTTAAATAATCTTGTTTTATAAAGATCAAACTTTTTCGTAAAAGCAGACACTCTGTCACTGAGAGTAACAATTAAATGTGTCTGTTTTCCTTGCAGAGATGAATTAATTTTATTCAGCTCTCCAAGTAAGCCAGTACAGCAACCCATAACGCGAGCATATTACACACTCTGATTTGGGTTTATCATTTACAATGACGCATATAAACCTAAAGCGCCAATATTCTTCATCCTACCGTTGTATGTCTAATATTTTTTTCTTCTCCTAAACTGCATTTGATTCACACACATAGTTTGTGAGGATGGGTCTGAATATTCATTGTTGTCCTTATGTTTGATTGGTCTCTTTTTTATTAGAAATTTATCCATGTGTTCAATCAATTATTATTACTTTAATAATTATAATATCAATTTAAGGCTAATTTACTAAATGATTACAAAGAATTACTTTTGAATGTCAATAACAACTATAGTATTCTAGAATCTAGTGTGACACCATGTGATTTCCGTTAAAGCTGAAAGGAAACATGGAATCAAAACTTATTGTTTTTTCGCTATGCGATCACTATCGAGTGATTAAAATTAATCAAATATTTTAAAAAGTGACAAAATGTATGCCTTTTCGTGTTTTTATTTTATTTTAAAAAATGAAAATTTCATCCTATGCTTGCGGACCACCAGGTACATCCCCACGGACCACTAGTTATCCGCGGACTACAGGTTGAGAACCACTGGTCTATGCTATGGTAAGGCTACGAGCAAAAAGAACTGTTGTCTATGCTATGGTAAGGCTACGAGCAAAAAGAACTGTTGTCTATGCTATGTAAAGGCTACCATGATAAAGAACTATTGTCTATGCTATGTGAAGGCTACCAGTATAAAGAACTGTTGTCTATGCTATGTAAAGGCTGCCAGCATAAAGAACTGTTGTCTATGCTATGTAAAGGCTACCAGTATAAAGAACTGTTGTCTATGCTATGTAAAGGCTACCATGCAGTATAAAGAAATGTTGTCTATGCTATGTGAAGGCTACCAGTACAAAGAACTGTTCTCTATGTTCTGTAAAGGCTACCAGTATAAGGAACTGTTGTCTAGGTTTATGCTATGTAAAGGCTACCAGTATAAAGAACTGTTGTCTATGCTATGTAAAGGCTACCAGTATAAAGAACTGCTGTCTATGCTACGTGAATGCTAGCAGTATAAATAAATGTTGTCTATGCTATGTAAAGGCTGCCAGTATAAAGAACTGTTGTCTATGCTATGTAAAGACTACCAGTATAAAGAACTGTTCTCTATGTTATGTGAAGGCTACCAGTATAAAGAACTGTTGTCTATGCTATGTAAAGGCTGCCAGTATAAAGAACTGTTGTTTATGCTATGTAAAGGCTACCAGTATAAAGAACTATTCTAGTCACTGTTCTGGGACTCTTGTATCTGAAGGTCAGTATCTTGTTCACGTCACCAGGCCAGTGGAAGCACTCAGTGCCAGTTCTATTGGCGTCGTTTAGCACGTTAGTTGTCAGCGAGCCATTGAAAGCTTTGATAGAGCCCTCAACAGCTACATTACGGCCTGGAACAAAGAGTAAACAAATACATTCAGTACCATGGTCTTATAGACTCGGAACAAACAAGTACACAAATACATTTAGTACCGTGGACTCATAGGATGGGAACAAATAAGGAAACAAATATATTCAGTACCTTGGTCTTATAGACTGGGAAAAAACAAGTACACAATTACATTTAGTACCGTGGACTCATAGGATGGGAACAAATACGTACACAATTACATTCAGTACCATGGTCGTATTGGCTGGGAACAAATAAGTACACAAATACATTCAGTACCGTGGTCTTATAGGCTGGGAACAAACAAGTACACAGGCTGGGAACAAACAATTACACAATTACATTCAGTACCATCGACTCATAGGATGGGAACAAACAAGTAAACAAATACATTTTTAGTACCATCGACTCATAGGATGGGAACAAACAAGTACACAATTACATTCAGTACCGTGGTCTTATAAACTCGGAACAAACAAGTACACAAATACATTCAGTACCGTGGTCTTATAGCCTGGGAACAAACAAGTACACAGGCTGGGAACAAACAAGTACACAATTACATTCAGTACCATGGTCTTATAGACTGGGAACAAACAAGTACACAAATACATTCAGTACCGTGGTCTTATAGGCTGGGAACAAACAAGTACACAATTACATTCAGTACCATTGACTCATAGGATGGGAACAAACAAGTACACAAATACATTTAGTACCGTGGACTCATAGGCTGGGAGCAAACAAGTACGCAAATACATTCAGTACCGTGGTCTTATAAGCTGGGAACAAACAAGTACACAATTACATTCAGTACCGTGGACTCATACTCATAGGATGGGAACAAACAAGTACACAATTACATTCAGTACCGTGGACTCATAGGCCATAGGCTGGGAACAAACAGTACACAATTACATTCAGTACCGTGGTCTTAGAGGCTGGGAACAAACAAAATATGACCTACTGACCCCCGTTTATGTAGAGAGAACAAACGGAACCGTTCCCTTGCCAGGTAAGTTCCACGTACGTCACTAGGATGTCGTTGCTGCAGTAAATGTCCAGGTGTTTGGTGTCCTCAGCCATCACCCGCATGTGGTCACACACCTTGCCTTCTTGAAACATCATCGTTACATTGAACACTGTGGGGGAAGTGGAGGGAGGGGGATAACTGTTTTTATTAACTTGACTAACTTCCAACATTTCGGCATTTGCTGTTTATCCTTTATCGTGGCGTCTGCTTGATTGTTTGATTGCTTGCTTGCCGAAAAAACTTTGGATTGATTTTTAAACCACTTCCCCGTACGCAAGCCAGCTGAAATTTTGCAGGCAGACTCGTGCCGACGATAAAAATGATCTATGAAAATTTCAGATCTATCGAATGTACAGTAGTTAAATTAATGAATTTTTGGATTATCTCCATTTATCTCTACTCAGCATGTTAATTTCTGTGCTAGACTGCCTCGTTGCGTATTATGTTGAACAACCTTTTTAATATTTTCCTGTCGCGCGGTGCGGTACGTATTATATTGTTATTGACCCTACTTTTTGAGGCCCCTATCCTATTAATTCGTGCACGCTTCCGGATCTGTATATGTCGTCAACTTTTTCAAAACGCGCGTTAACACGTTTTCTGACTTGTTAGAGTGCTGAAATTTGGCGCGGGTATAGCGACTGTCAAAACAGCGACCGTCATAATAGCGACTTCAAAATAGCGACTGTATCAAAACAGCGACCGTCATAATAGCGACTTCAAAATAGCGACTGTATCAAAAGAGCGACTGTCATAACAGCGACTTCACCACATAGCTATTCTTGTCCAACCGTTCACCTAACACAGTGGTTCCAAACTTTTTTGACATATAGACCCCTTTTCATTGTCTAAACTTACCCAAGGACCCCAAGAGAAACAACTACATAAATGCATAGTAAAAAATAAAAACTCCAACAAATAGCAACATTTTGATGAAGTATTTATTGAAATTAAAAATTGTGTTTAAAATAAAATTTTACAAAATTAACTTATGCTATATATACACGCATTCATTCAAAAACAAACAACTGCTAAGTAAAAATAAAATTTGATTCATGGTTACCCGGGAAGATTTTTTTTAAAAATATGGACATATTTGTCCATATTTGTCCCTTGTCGAAACATCCTGTGGTCGAACTGTCCGGGGGTTACATAATGACATGTTATGAAGGCTAGACTAAGTGACGGCCACGGACCCCGTGTTATGGAGAAGGTAAATAAAGGGATTGGGGCTGAAAGCATGTAGGTACCCTAAAAAAGGACTATCTGACCACATTGCCTGGGTGTGGGGGTGGAGTTGGATAGGTTTGGAAGGACTTGCTACCTCAGATGAGTGGTGCATTTAACACAATCATGAATTCGCCCTTAATGTTGATTGGTTTTCAGTGTGTATACTTTTTAGTGTTAAATTAAACGTTGAAAAAAGCGTGTAATAACTATTTCATGCCATTTTTAATTTTCAATAGATAATAATATTAAACTATATTATTTTTATTAATTTTTTTTTAATTAGGAAAAAAAAACACAATTTTACGAGGTAAAAACGAAAAGGGTCGAAACATCCGGGGATCAAAAAGTCATGTAGTCGAACTTTCTCTAGCTTAAAAAAAGCAGCCACACGCCACCTCTGCCCCTACCACCGCAATCCCCCTAAATTAATCGACTGCATCTATGTTTGTAAATCACTATCGAGCTTTCTGCAAAATATATTTGACTGAAGTAATAGCAGTTATAATTTTATTTTTTTCACATACTTTTTTTTAACAAAATGTGTCCCGAAAATGTGTTTACACTCTTTACAACGCCAACATTTATTTATACCAAACCTCCAGTTGATTGTATTTAATTTTGTATTGTCCCTTCTATACAAAAAACCTACATGGCTTATCGTGTCTTACTTTTCTTTATTTTATAAACTCCATTGTAGGCAAGGCACAGTAAGTTTTACAAACATTAATACAAGCAAAAGAAGAAAGTCGCTATTTTGATACAGTCGCTGTTTTGATACAGTCGCTATTTTGAAGTCGCTATTATGACGGTCGCTGTTTTGACAGTCGCTATTCTGCCCGGATGCCCTGAAATTTTCACAGTAGGTTTGGCTTGTGGGGAGGATTAAGTTATTAAAGTTTTAGCCGACTTAACTTGGATCAATCCATCAGTTTTGACCAATTTCTGACTTAAGCTTATAGACCAATTGAATTAAATTATTTTAAAAATAATTGAACGAATTATTTGGCGAACGTTTCAGCTCAAGCGTCACCTGACGGCACAGCCCGGGTTTAACTCATTACCATAAAAACAATTACATTCTTAAGAACCTGCTCTACAGCGTGATTGTAGCAGGTTCACGAAAAATACTTTGTGAATGGAACGTGTTGATGGGGATTTTCTTTCAGGTCTTTTTTAAATCTCTCTTATAGATTCTTTCCCAAATCTAATAAACATAAGGTGTTTAACTATCTACTGTAATTTTCAACAGATCTAAAGAATATTAATTTCATTTAATTCTGACAGAAATCTAAAACAAAAGGAACATTGCCAAATGATATTAATTTGAAAGTTTAGTCGTTTCCTGATTTTCATCCGACAAGAACAGAAATAAATAAATAAGGAAAGGAAAAGAGTTAAGAATGTGTAAGTTTATACTTATAGAAAATTTCTTCTTGATGAACTTGGCTAACAGGACATTTAACAGGACTTCAAGTCACGAAAAGTGTTATCAAATCAACAGTACCACCACATGACGATGTCTAAGCGAAATAAAATGGCAAACAATTTACCATAAACACAAATTTTCAATTTACAGATCAGCGCCGGCTTGATTTTCGATGCCGAGGAACAAGAAGGAAAAAAGTATAGATAATGCAATTTATCGTTTAAATTATAAATACTTCAAATATTGTTTCGGAATCTTTATGAAAATGAAAAACTATTTTTAAAAAATTTTAATGTTAAAAGGTGTAAATTTTCATAAATGAAATTAAGTTTTACAAATCTTTTGTTAACGCGTAAAAGTAGCAAATAAAATGAACAAAAAAACTTGTTAAAAAAGATGAGGCCTTATGATAGATTGTGGGATTTAATGTGAGATATAAAATTTAATCAACTAAATTAGTTTGTGACTAAAAAAATATTTTCTGCTTTTTCATGCGAGATATTCCCCACTGCGGCTGGGCCTCATCTTTAAAAAAAAATTTTTTTTGTTCTTTTTATTAAAAATATATTCCCCATCTGTAAATGTTTATGCTAATCTGTCACGCGGTGCGCATTATATTAAAAATGTTTTTATAACCCTTTTCCTGTGATCAAATCAAGCTGAATTTGAGCAGCCAGACTACAGTAGTTTTACAATAAATCCTTTATATATTTGACACATAACGAAACAGTTGGATTCTCGTGCGATGCATATTTTAATGAACATTCTTTTAGTTAAGTCTGGTCTATAAAGGAATTAAGTCAAAAACTTTGTTTTTTACGTTTAAAAAAATTAAATCGTTTTTCATCTTTTGACAACTTCAATGTCGTTATACTTCTTTGATTTCATTTTAATGGACGTAATGAAAGATCTCACTTTTTTCAATTTACCCACTTACCCTCACTACTGACCACGACTCTCAGCCAGGAATAGACAGTTGACCCACTTACCCTCACTACTGACCACGACTCTCAACCAGGTATAGACAGTTGACCCACTTACCCTCACTACTGACCACGACTCTCAACCAGGTATAGACAGTTGACCCACTTACCCTCACTACTGACCACGACTCTCACCCAGGTGTAGACAGTTGACCCACTTACCCTCACTACTGACCAGGACTCTCACCCATGTGTAGACAGTTGACCCACTTACCCTCACTATTGACCACAACCCTCACCCAGGTATAGACAGTTTACCCACTTACCCTCACTACTGACCGCGACTCTCACCCAGGTATAGACAGTTGACCCACTTACCTTTAAGACTGACCACGACTCTCACCCAGGTATAGACAGTTTACCCACTTACCTTCAAGACTGACCACGACTCTCACCCAGGTGTAGACGAATGGTTCCGTTAGATTGATGTTGATGACGTTGTATGGTGGATCGTAGCACGTGCTATCGTTGTTGTCGTTCAGAAGCGGGTTGCTGGCGAGGCCTTCGATGGCCAGGTCATCTGGTCAAACGAGCATCAACAACTGTTATGTTAGACTTTCGTAGCATGTCCGAATGTGTATTTGATTTTGATTAACTTTGATATTTTTTGTAATCACAAGATGACACAGTTTTTAATTTTTTGTTTTGTTTTTGTTTTGATTTTAACCACGTCATTTGTTGCCGTGTAGATCAATGATATCGTGATCGAATCTTCAAACTAAAATATTTCTGCTTCAAGTCTACAAATTAACTTCAAAGCCGTCTCTTAGGTTCGCGGTCGGTCGGGCGGAAAAACAAAAGTAAAAAAATGACACACTTCCCGTGATGCTATCGAGCTGAAATGTTGCACCGTAATTAAATTAGGGGCCGTCCATAATGTACGTCACGCTCCAGAGAGGGGAGGGGGTGTAAGAACGTGTGACAGTTTGTGACAGTGGGGAGGGGGGGTCCGGCCATGTGTGACGTCACGGTGTTTTATATTAAATTTTAATTTTTTTGTTAATAAGATACAACAGTTTTGTTCGAAAGTGTAATTTACTTTAGGGGTGGGGGTCCAAGATTTGTGACAGGGTGGAGTGGGGGATTTAAAAGTGGTCAGAAATAGCGTGACGTACTTTATGGACGGCCCCTTAATGCATTTTAAGTTTATCTCTATATAACTATATGTAGCCGCCTGCTTTGTTTACATTAACGTGTAATGCTTAGTTAAGTCCAGCCATCCGTGACCACACCAAACACCCCCCCCCTGTTTTTTACAGCAAGGGGAGATCAGTCAGTTTCAGTCTGAACATGTTTGTCGCGTTTGAACATAATCAATACTTTTAGTTATATCTCATATATAAGGGATTTATAGTCAAAAACTTTGTTTTTACGGGGTTGTTTTAATTTATATCCCTTATATTAACTTCGAAATCTTGTCGTCATGCTATCGAGCTGAAATGGTAATGGTGCACAAAGACTCGTGTCACCTAACAATGCATCGTATCAAAATTTCAGATCGATCGAATGTACGTAATTAATTTAATGCATTTTTAGTTCAGTCCAGCCATCGATGACCACAACCCCCCCCCCTGGTTTTACAACAAGGGGCGATCAGACAGTTTTTAGTCTGTAAATGTTTGTCGCGCTTTGCGTTATTATATTGAACATATCAATACTTAAAGTTCTGTCTCATATAGAAGTATAAGGGTTTTATAGTCAAACTTTGATTTTACGGGGTTGTTTATTATTATTAGTAGTGAAATTAACTGTAAGGATTAAGTTTCATTCCTAATGATAAAATTATCAAAATTTACCTGGAATGATGTGACAGGTACCCAACAATGTACTCACTGTTTTGACAGATCACATCTCTATGACATTTATATGTACTTACTTTACGAACAGATGACATCTCAATAAAATTGTACTTATTGTACTGACCGATGACATTTCTATAACATTGTACTTACTGTACTAACAGATCACATCTCCATATTATTGTTTACTGTGCAGACAGATGACATCTCAATAACATTTTACTTACTGTGCAGACATATGGCATCTCAATAAATTGTAATGACCGCACTGAAAGATGACATCTCTATAATATTGCTTGTGCCCTTACTATACTGACATATGACATCTCTGTTACACTGCTTGTCTGTGTACTTACTGTACTGACAGATGACATATCTGTGACACTGCTTGTCTGTGTACTTACTGTACTGACAGATGCCATATGTGTGACACTGCTTGTCTGTGTACTTACTGTACCAACAGATGACATATCTGTGACACTGCTGTTCTGTTTACTTACTGTACTGACATGACAACGCGAACCATCCGTCCAGACAGGAGTAGCCAGTCCTACAAGTGCCATCTTTGTGACACTGATGGTCTGTGCAGCGACACACGAACTGACACCACGGGCCGAAGAACCCATGTGGGCATTGGTTGGCTAAATTAAACAAAAGTTCACAAAGTGGCAACAATTACAACAGTTGTCCAGATATGATTGTCCAAGCCAGTCAAGTGATTCACTAGATAATTGCATGGGTTATATGGACATCAGAAAGCAGCCTTTTCTTGGTGTCCATGTCCCATATCATTGTGCTAAAAGAGATTTATCTCTGTATACTAAATATAATAGATGTAACACTAGATATAAAACTATTATTCTCTTGTCAAATATATACTAGGGACTTTGTCTCATATCTACATGAGCTACTGGTAAAGTAAACTTCAACTAAAGATGTTTAAGATCATTTAAGACAGGGGTCGGCGTAATCTTTTGCCCGTTTACCGAAAATATAAAATCTTATTTTGCCGTTACCCCCGAAGGGGTGAAGTGCAGTCCACACCACTTGGGCGTTCTGGGGGCGTTGTATCCCCCCCCCACGGGTCTTGGGCTAACATCCAGCCGAAAACGCTCTGTTGAGTTATAGAAGCCTGACAATAGTCTAAAATTGACCCGAAAGGACTATGCGTATGATGCAATTATAAAAAAATTAACAATCACATATATTATTTTTTAACAGTTATAGGTCTAACGGCCCAGGCCATTCTAGATATAATGATAAATCTGACATGACTAGGGGTTGTAGGGCGCCTACGCTACCCACTAATTTTTGTAAAAAGCCCAAATAACTTATCCTTGTTTGATAAATACTAAATATTAAATTTCCTGAAATGTACACAAAGTATTTTATAAGTATAAATCCTCAAATCCTCTTTTTACATCGTTCCCTTTTCGAAAGTTAAAATATAAGCTAAAACAAAGACGTCATATAATTATTTTTTGTAGGGCCTGTCTTTAATTTACAATTATTTTAGGCACCTCTTGATGCACACCATGTATTAAAATATAAGCTAAAAAAATGACGTCAAAGCGTTAAGGATACAATGTTGCATCTAGTGAGTTAGTGACTTGGGCTATTATATTATTTATGCAATAGAGTCGGCTGAACACAAATTTAGTTTAAAACATAAATTACAATTTTAATATGAATTAATGTCATCAATTTTTTAAAATTAAAAAAAAACATAGCTTTTTTCTTTAAGTCTCATTTCAGATAATTTTTAACGCAATTTCTCATTGGAGAAATTGCGTTTATATATTTGAAATGTCTGTAACGCTTGATCCTGCAACTCCTCCTGAACCATACCAGATAGAGGGTTCGGGTCTTTTGCAAATAGTGTAAGTAGGTCTCAATAATGTGCAAGGGCCAAAAAATACCGAAAATGTTTACTGGATTTCCTTGAAAATTAAAAAAAAACGAAAAAATATCAGTATTTTTCAATTTCTCGCCAACCATAACAGCTATCGAGTTGAAACAAACGCCAAACGATAGCTAATAATATTTAGAACAACGCTGGAGAAGGAATTTTTGAAAAATCTATTGATTTGAAATGACTTTTAATGTAATCTAGAATGAGAGTTAATGGGGTTTTCCCGCTTTGTAAATGCTTATGTTAGACAGTTGCGTGCTGCGCATTATATTGACACATTCTTGGTGTGATGTAGCGTAAGGGATTATGACGTCATTTTTGTTCACTTTGAGAATTAATGATTTGAAATGACTTTTGATGTAACCTAGAATGATTTCCCTGGAATAAAAAAATCGGAAATTCTTTGTTGGAAATTGCGTTTAAATACTCATTCGAGATTTTATTACGACTTGTTTTTTTAAATGACGTTGTTTCATTTTTTTACACAATTCCATCAAAA
>CALYLW010001350.1:0-23006 GCA_944989445.1 Ampullaceana balthica | reverse complement strand
ACACAATTCCATCAAAATTTGGGCTTTTTGATGTCATGAAGAGTTGGATGCTGTCTTCAGGGTCCACTCGATTTCATAGCTTTGTTTTTACGTTCACTAGAGGGGAAATCCTTGTACACAAAGGTACGTTGTTGGAAAAAGCAGCAACGTCTTTACGGCCTCCTCATGCATGTGCAGTGTTAAAAGCCTTTGCAGCATTAGACATCCAAAAATGTGTCAGATTTGCTTTGATTGCATTTTCAAAATGTGTCTCATTATTAGTCTGAAGTTCAAAAAGTGCCTCTACCAACCCTTGCGGCTCATCTGGTAAATCCTCAATGTCACATCGAAATGGATCTACAACCCAAATTAATTTATGCGAAACAATAACTGGAAAGTAAATAGTGAACCGCTCTTTGAGCTTGGAAGATGTCTGATATCTATATGATTGAAGTCGTCAAAGCTAAATTTCAACAATCTTCCAAGTACAAGGCAACTTTGAATAGGCCGCTAACTTGTTTTCTTCGACTTTTTGTTTCCAATATGAAAGCCTTAATCCAAATGCTGCATTCCTTTCTAATGTAACTAGATTGTGCCGGGGCGCCGTGGCGCCCACTTTTTTTAGGGCGCCTACGGCGCCAACCTTTTTCAAAAGCCCAACTAACTTTTCCTTTTTTAATAAATACGAAATATTAAACTTTCTGAAATGTACGCAAAGTATTTTATAATAGGGGTTGTAGGGCGCCTACGGCGCCCACTTTGTTTTTTGTCAACAGCCCAAGTAATTTATCCTTGTTTGATAAATACGAAATATTAAACTTCCTGGAATGTACACAAAGTATTTTACAATTAACCATATCAAATCTTCTTTTTAAATCCTTTATATTAACTCGTGGTGTCTGCGGCGGACCGACCTTGCTTGCTTGTCGCCAAAACTTTTGATCGATTTTTAACCCACTTGCTCGCAAGATAGCGAGCTGAAATTTTGCAGGCAGTTTCGTACCGATGATAAAAACAATGTATCAAAATTTCAGATCGATCGCATGTACAGTAATTAAATTATTGATTTTTTAGATTATTTTATTTATTCCTATGTATCATGCTATTTTTTGAGATAGAGCGTCGCGGTGCGTATTATATTGAACAACCTTTCTGTCGCGCAATAAGGTGCGTATTTTATTGACAGCTCTTTTTATAAACATATTCCTGATCGGTGCGCATTATATTAAACATGTTTTACGACACAACTGCAATTTTGTATTTCTGGATGGTCTGGCGCTGCGTATTATAATGAACATTCTTTTAATTACTTCTCGTACATAAAGGATTTATAGTCAAAAACTTGGTTTTTTACGGGTTTTTCTTATTACATTGTTCCCTTTTCCAAAATTAAAATATGAGCTAAAACAATGGCGTCATATAATATTTTTTTACAGCGCATCTTTAATTTATAATCATCTTGCGCACCGGTGCACACCTTGTATTTTACAATATAAAATCAAACAATGACGTCATATTAAATATTTTTACACCACAAGATTTTTCAACTGCTATAGACTGTTGTACATCAGCAGCGTTCCACATCCGTACATCCTCCCAGTGAGTGACTTGGGCTTTTATATTAATATTATATTGATATTTTTCCCTGTAATTATTTGTTCAACACATTCACATGTTCAAAAATATATCAGCTAAGTATGCCAGCTGTGCACGCCAAATAACATTTCGTAAACTTCTCTGCCAAAGCATGCTTGTGACCAGCCAGAAATGTTTTAAGTTCGGCTTTCAGAGCTCACACTCTGTTCAGATCATCGCCACATGCATGAAAGCCACCGTACATCAGTCGGTCTGTATATTCAGCCTCACCATCTTTACATAAATCATGAAACAGTCGCATTTGCAATACATATATTTAATGAAATTTACTATCTGGATTACATTATGCATGACAACCTCCAGTTCAAGTTATAAATGTTTCAGAAGCAGAGCTTGACGATGGATCATACTGTGGTTTAATTCAATTTTTGGATTCATCTCTCTCTTGCGAAAGCCACGGACACGACCCAACATAGCTGGAGCTCCATCAACATACACAGCAACACAACTATTCACATTTTAAATTAACCGTATCAAAGCATTCTTTAACTTTAATGATTTATCAACTCCTTGACATTGCTATTCGAGAGTAGCGAAAACATTTCCTCTTCAATTGTTTGAAAACCTGTTTAGTAAATTTAAGTAAACATATCCCATAAGCTGCGAATTACTAATGACATCAGTGGTCTCATCAAGCTGAAAAGCAAACACTTTACTCGCATTTATAGAATGCGTTTTCTAGATGGAACCGGCTCAGTAGTGGGCTTATCTATCAAGAGAACAAGATTTTAAATATATCTGGCGGATTTAATATGAACCCAAATAGTCTCCGTTACCCCCAAAAATTCCCTTTTACACAAAATGGGGTAATTTACCCCTGTTCCCTTACCCCTGTACCAAGGAGATGATGTAGGTCTTGGTACTAGGGAGATGATGTTGGTCATTGGTACCAGGGAGATGATGTAGGTCATTGGTACCAGTGAGATGATGTAGTTCATTGGTACCAGTGAGATGATGTAGGTCATTGGTACCAGTGAGATGATGTAGGTCATTGGTACCAGTGAGATGATGTAGTTCATTGGTACCAGTGAGATGATGTAGGTCATTGGTACCAGTGAGATGATGTAGTTCATTGGCACCAGTGAGATGATGTAGGTCATTGGCACCAGGGAGATGATGTAGGTCATTGGCACCAGTGAGATGATGTAGGTCATTGGTACCAGGGAGATGATGTAGATCATTGGTACCAGGGAGATGATGTAGGTCATTGGTACCAGTGACATGATGTAGGTCATTGGCACCAGGGAGATGATGTAGGTCATTGGCACCAGGGAGATGATGTAGGTCATTGGCACCAGTGAGATGATGTAGTAGGTCATTGGCACCAGGGAGATGATGTAGGTCATTGGTACCAGGGAGATGATGTAGGTCATTGGTACCAGTGAGATGATGTAGGTCATTGGTACCAGTGAGATGATGTAGGTCATTGGTACCAGTGAGATGATGTAGGTCATTGGTACCAGGGAGATGATGTAGGTCATTGGTACCAGGGAGATGATGTAGGTCATTGGTACCAGGGAGATGATGTAGGTCATTGGCAACAGGGAGATGATGTAGGTCATTGGCACCAGGGAGATGATGTAGGTCATTGGCACCAGTGAGATGATGTAGGTCATTGGCACCAGGGAGATGATGTAGGTCATTGGCACCAGGGAGATGATGTAGGTCATTGGCACCAGGGAGATGATGTAGGTAATTGGCACCAGGGAGATGATGTAGGTCATTGGCACCAGTGAGATTATGTAGGTCATTGGTACCAGGGAGATGATTTAGGTCATTGGTACCAGGGAGATGATGTAGGTCATTGGCACCAGGGAGATGATGTAGGTCATTGGCACCAGGGAGATGATGTAGGTCATTGGCACCAGGGAGATGATGTAGGTCATTGGCACCAGGGAGATGATGTAGGTCATTGGTACCAGGGAGATGATGTAGGTCATTGGTACCAGGGAGATGATGTAGGTCATTGGTACCAGTGAGATGATGTAGGTCTTTGGTAACAGTGAGATGATGTAGGTCTTTGGTAACGGTGAGACGGTGTTTGTCATATTTTAGATATTAGCGAGCAAGTACTTACGAGGGAGTAGTCGTGTCGGCTTGACTGTCCGCCCTGTCACTCTGGTGGAAAATGTCGTTGTGGTGGACAATGTCCTTGTGGTGGACAATGTCGTAGTTATTTTATGCAATGTCGTTGTGGTAGACAAAGCCGTTGTTGTTGTCGACAATATCGTTTTTGTGGATAATATCGTTGTTGTGGACGGTGCCGTTGATATGGTGGTCATTGTCTTTGTGGGTGTGGGCGATGTCGTTGATGTTGTGAGCGATGTCGTTGATGTTGTGGACGATGTCGTTGATGTTTTGGGCGATGTCGTTGATGTTGTGGACGATGTCGTTGATGTTGTGAGCGATGTCGTTGATGTTGTGGACGATGTCGTTGATGTTGTGGACGATGTCGTTGACGTGTTTTCTCGTGTGGTTGTTGATGATGTTGTCGTTGCTGTGTCAACTGCAGGTAGAAACATTATTGACAAGATAATACAATAAGTCACTAAGCAAAAACAACAAGAAACAAACAAAAGGGAATTACTTCCACTCGCTGAAAACATGACGTCTTTGATAAAATTCCCATCAGTTAGCGGTTTACCATGTTTTGCCAGGCACAGTTAAATTTGAAGTCTGGCCGTTGTTAGATGGTTTGTTGTAGAAAGATAATTACACAATATCCCTTCAATAAACACCTTCCGTTCAGCTTCAACAAGTTAGACAACAAGTAAGTGAAACTTTTAAGAACATACTGATGAGGCTCTGCGAGCCGAATATGCACGCGTGGCATAAGTTGGCAATCTCTGCCTTAGAATATCTTGGACTTATTTTGGAAACGTATGTTTGATCTATAGTGACCTATGACGTCATCTAAAAGACTGATGTGCATTCCAATCCAGTCCACATCGTAATAGTACAAGTACTTACAATTACAGTCGCTGTCGTGGTAACGCAAGTACTCACCATTACATACATCTAGGTAGCCCAAGTACTTACCATTACATTCGCCTTCGTGGTAGCACAAGTACCAACCATTGCAGTAGCCTTCGTGGTAGCGCATGTACTAACCATTGCAGTAGCCATCGTGGTAACGCTAGTACTCACCATTACATACATCTAGGTAGCCCAAGTACTTACCATTACATTCGCCGTCGAGGTAGCAAATGTCATCAAATGACTCGCTATTACAGGACCTGTTGCAGTAGAGGGAGTGATGCAGCGGGGCACATGCTGAGAAAGTGTACAAATTTGAACATTATTTAGCAAGTTTTAAAAGCACTTATCAGCACACATCTCTCAGCATATTAAAGAAGTATACCATCTCTCAAATGAAATATATCATATCTCAAATAAAATACTGAATCTCTCAAATGAAATATACCATCTCTCAAATAGAAGATATCATCTCTTGAATGAAATATGTCACACCTCGAATGAAATGTACCACATGCCAAATGAAAAAAATCCATCACTCAAATGAAATATATCATCTCTCAAACGAGAAACGTTTTCTCTCGAATGAAATTGAAATAAAACACCTCTCAAATGAAGTATACCAACTCTCAAATTAAACTTACCAACTTTCAAATGAAATATTCTATTTTGCAAATTAAAAATACCACCTCGTAGCCTACAACTATAGTATACCATCTCTGAACGTAAATCAGAAATATACCACCTCGTAGCCTACAACTATAGTATACCATCTCTGAACGTAAATCAGACATATACCACCTCGTAGCCTACAACTATAGTATACCATCTCTGAACGTAAATCAGACATATACCACCTCGTAGCCTACAACTATAGAATACCATCTCTGAACGTAAATCAGACATATACCACCTCGTAGCCTACAACTATTGTATACCATTTCTGAACGTAAATCAGAAATATACCCTGGCTGAACCTACCATACAAGATGCCCCTACTCACCGCCATAAATCTCCACCTCCGTGACGTCATAACTTTTATTCGTTGATCCTATGATAGAAAAATCCAGGCTGACATATTTGACCTTTACCAAGGCACTTGACAAAATGTTTGCCTTGAGCGCTCCCTTAGGCACGACATGGTCGTCTTCAGTTTCCCAGCGGATTGCATTCTTAGATGCATTCAAGAGTTTCAAATCCAAGTCCAAAACGCTTGTCAGGGCTGTCATTGAGAGAGTAACAGGCAACAGCTGTTAGCATTAACTTGATTCCTCTATACTCAGCAAGGGAAATGATCATGTCTAAACAAACTTTAATTTTTTTAAGAAAAAATTTGAAGTCCCATAACCGATGTTCGTAGGGGGTTCTGATGTTTCCATTAAAACTTATTAGGGGCTTGATAGACCTTGGTGGGTGCCCGATCTCCCTTCCAGGTCAGCGGAGGACTTTCTTAGCGTTAGTCATTCGTCATTTTTAAATCCCTTATATTAAGTTCACCAGCGTCTCTCTCTGTAAGTCGTGGTCGGGCGGGCGGAAAATAACAGTAACAAATGACACACTTTCCGTGATGCTATCGAGCTGAAATTTTGCACATAGACCTGTGTCACCTAAAATGCATTGTATCAAAATTTCAGATCGATCGAATGTACCATAATTAATTTAATGAATTTTTAGTTGATCACTATGTAGTCGTCTGCTATTGTTGACATCCACGTGTCACTGGAGTTCACTCCAGCCATCCATGACCACATCCTCGTCTTTTATAGCAAGGGGAGTTTAGTCACGTTCAGTCGGCAAATGTTTGTCACGGTGCGTATTATACTGAACATAATCAATACTTTTATAGTTATATCTCAAATATATGGCATTTATAGTAAAAAAACTTTGTTTTTACGGATTGTTTAATTATTGTGGCTTTTCGTGGGCTCGACCCCACGCCCCTGAGCTTGTGAGGCGAGCGCACTATTGATTTCGCTATGCAGGCGCTAAAACAAACTACAATCTTGTTGAAAGCAATAACCACATCAAAAGGAGAAGATGATTAAATCAGATAACATATATGGAAGTGAAATAAGAGAAAGTAAAAATTATTTAAAAGTCTGAATAAAAGTCTCGATAACAAGGTTTAATCCCTTACTACAAACGTCTTCATGGACCAATAACAGGGCATTCGGTTTAGGTAAATTGTGGTGATACCTTCATCTGGTGACGTTTTACCTGGTGATACCTTCATCTGGCTATGCCTTTACCTAGTGATATCTTCACCTGGTGATACCTTCATCTGATGACGTTTTTACCTGGTGATACCTTCATCTGGTGACGTTTTTACATGGTGATACCTTCATCTGGCTATGCCTTTACCTAGTGATATTTTCACCTGGTGATATTTTTACCTAGTGATATCTTCACCTGGTGATACCTTTATTACTACGTTTTTATTAGCTCGCTTTCGTTGGTGAGGCATTGTCCAAGATTTTTTCAAATCTGCCAACGTAAAATTGAACCACTGCTGATGGTCCTAGAGATCTGAAAAGTTTACCACAGATAGATCTTGGATGACAATGCATTGTATCAAAATTTCAGATCGATCAAATGTACCGTTATTACATTATTGAACTTTTAAGTTTATCTATAGTCTATATAAAAGCATCTGTACCGTCGGCTTTTGTTGACATCCGTGAGTTCGCCCCGTGACCACATCGCAATGTTTTTAAAACGTTGGGCGGGCGCTTGTGAGGTGTTTGGTAAAATAAATAGAGGTAAAAAAATATTTTTAAAAATCAGGTTGTTATAAGTGGACTAAAAAGAATAAAATAAATAGAAGTTAAAAAAAGATTTTTAAAAACCACGTTTTTAGAAGCGGACTAAAAAGAAGAAAATTTAAAACTTATTAGTTCAAGTACTTCGATTTAATATGACTAAAAACGTGGGGTGGGTGTTTGGTATAAAAATTAAAGATTTCTAATGTAGAAGGCAAAAGAGAGATCTATAAGTGAGAGAATGAGTGAACCGCATATGTTAAACCTCATAAGCGCCCGCCCCACGTTTTTAGTCATATTAAATCGAAGTACTTGAACTAATAAGTTTTAAATTATTTTCTTCTTTTTAGTCCGCTTATAAAAACGTGGTTTTTAAAAATCTTTTTTTTTACTTCTATTTATCTAGTGTTATCTTTATCTGGTGATACTTTTACCTGTTGATACCTTTACCTAGTGATATATTTACCTAGTAATATCTTCACCAGGTGATAACTTTACCTAGTGATATCTTCATGTGGTAATACCTTTACCAGGTGATACCTTTACCTAGTGATATATTTACCTAGTAATATCTTCACCTGGTGATACATTTAAGTGGTGATATCAGAAAACTCAAAAAGTTTACCTTACATACTTGAAGTAGATAATGACTTACACGACAACTCTCAACAAATTTACTTACGATACTTGAAGTAGATAATGACTTCCAAGACAATTCTCTCTCTGCTCAGCTCTAGAGTCCATGATCTGAAGAACTGGAGGCCGTGCTTAGAAGTACTGACTGAAATGCTGCTTCGCTCGCCATCCACAAGGTAGGGGGCGCTGAAGTTTCCCGTTGTTGCTACTATGTTGGAGATGCCACGGAGTGCGACGTTCTGACCTGTGGTCAGACAACGACATGACCGTGACGACATCGGGGTCATCAGTGAGCGAATAGCAGGGAGTTAAGACATTCTTGCGAGTAAACAATCCAGTCTTCTTCTTATGATTTTAATAAAAATTAATATGGTTCAAACAAGAATGCTTGAAATTATTACACTGTACAAGCTGAGATTGAGTTTCAAACCTTCAATTTTCATTAACAATTTTTATCGTCTCATTTTCTAATTAACGTCACAAGGCTTTTTTGTTTATTTTCTATAAATGCCAAGACTCAATCTTTAATGGAAATGTTCTTGTTTCCGCAAACTGCGACCGATTCTTTACTTTTAGTTGTGTCTTGTTACTTGCAATGATGGTATAATAAATGCAGCGGCGTAGCGTGGGTATGTGCCGCCCGGCGCAGAACCCAAATTTGCCGCGTAAAATATGTTAATGCTATATGATCCGTCCATAAATGACGTCACGCACCTACATTGTGACGAGGGGGGGGGAGGGGTAAGAATTGTGACGCCACGTGAAAACGCGCTACTTTAAATCAAAGTTCCACTTAAACATTCGATTTCTTAATATTTTTATGACGTTTTACACGGATTCACGCGTGTTATGATATTACAGTGCAGTCTTACACTAAATCAGTGTTTCTCAAATAGTGGGGCGTGCCCCCCCCACGGGGGGTGCGAGGCGCCGTAAAGGGGTGCTGGTTGACCGTTATGCAGAGGTGTACTTACAACAATTTTATACACCATATAGAATGGGACTGCAATAAAGCTTTTAAATAAAATACAAAATACACAAACAAATTGTGCAATGAAAACAATAAATTTGAGCTTTATTTTTAGACTGATACGACAGTAAACGTTTCGGCTAATGCCTTCATCAGTACAACATAAAATACATTCTTACAATAACTATTGATTAGATAATCTTGATGTATTCATTATTGATCTTAATTATTTTTTTATTATCTTAATTTTAGAGAATCTATTTTAACACATTGCATTATTTAAGACATTGTTCGAATTAATGATATTATTTTAGGCAGGTTAAATCTAGCCTAAATATCTAAAAAATGTAAATAAATTAACTGGTCTTGAATCCATTTATTCTTTTTTACCCGTGGGGTTCAAATATTCTTTGTTTGACAATGACACGTGAGATATTTTGTATACTATAATTTGAAGGCAAAATTTCAAAGTCCAGTATATTAGCTTGTGTATGAAAGTCTTCATATCTGTTTTCTAAATTCGATATGCCAAAAACCCACATGAATTTCTACAGTAATCTCATGTTATTATTATGAAAAATAAAACTTTCCACATAAAATTCTATTATAGCTTAAAAAAAACCTCAAAATGTATACCATGGTATATTCACTATTTTGTATCCTGAATTCTGTTTAATGCATTGCTTGTAGAAGCAATTTGATATCCCAAACAAATTGATAAATAAAAGAATAGGAGTTTGAAATTTTGACATTTTAATATAGTTTCTTCCTTTTAAAAAAAATAAGTATCTGGTTTTTTATTTTAATTTGTTAAACTTTATTTTAACGTTATTTATTTTTAGAAGCTAATTAACAACGAGGAATGCTATATAAAAAACTACTAGGAATTTGCCGCCCCTGGCAAAGTGCCGCCCAGGGCGGTAGCCCCCTGCCCCCTTCGCTACGCCACTGAATAAATGTTGTTTTAAACATGTTTATGTTGGCCTCACCTGCATAAAGGTTGACCGAACAGATTGACCTGTAGCCTCGTGCTGGCCACCTGACCACAACCACCTTGACCAATGTAACCCCTAAACAGCAGCTAAAGTCCGCTGTGTACTCATCGACCAGGTACTTTTCCGGCCGTGGGCACAAATTCTGCCCGCCGATTTTGGCCACGATTATTTCAAACGTGTCTCTGTACACTAGGGATGTATAGAACATATACGAATAAACTATACATGTTCTTGAGCAGTAAGGTTATATAAAACGTATGTTAATAAACGATGCGTCTCCTTGTTCACTATATATGTATGGAACATATAAATAAGTCCCGGTCGCCTTCAATGTTATTTTTTCCTAATGTAAGCTAAATAAATATTCTTCTATTCATCCTATCACCATTAAACTTTAGAAAGTTATTGAGTTATTCCCACAAAATTTTCTGACATAAAAGGTTGTAGTTTAAATAGTGGATACTAGGTAAATTTCATATAGAATAGAGCTGCCATAAATCTTTTAAATAAAATACAAAATACACACATTTTGTAATGAAAACAAAAAATTAAAGCTTTCTTATGTAACTAATATCAAATTAATTATTAATTAAATAATACAGCTTAAATTTATTGTTTTCATTTCCCAATTTGTTTGAGTATTTTGTATTCTACTAGGTAAGCGGATGGATATTGACCAAACGTGGCGCATATAACTTGATGGCCGATAATACATTTCTAATAGGTACTAAACTACTAATTTAAACGCTTTCGGCTGGAGTGAAAGGATTTGGGGGGGGGGTATCGAACAAATGCTGTTGCGTGGATGGTCCAGGAATGAAATAGGGGCGGAGCAATATTTTTATGACGGACATCGGAGGGAGGAAATTTGGAGACGGGACTACTTTAATTTGGTGGAGAAGCGACCAGTTAGAGTAGAGTTAGTCGTGAACACAGACGGATGCCAGCTAAAGCGTCGAGTGGACAAAGGGTCATTGAGAGTCGTTGAGCGAGTGAAATTAGATTAGAATGGATGTAGCGGTCCAATCAGTGTTAAATAAAGTGATTGTATCTACGTCTTTTTGTTTGAGTACGAGAGAAGATGAGTCAAAGTGGGGCAAGGTTCGTTACAATATTGACACATATCTCCATAATGATGTCGATTGAAGTTTCGTGGCCTTTTGAACTTTATATCTTAAAAACTGTTTAGGCTGGGGCCCCTAATGTCATTTTATAATTTATTCCCAATTTATTTACACTTTTATATCCATCCATCATGACATAGATTGTAATCAGCTGTTGCGTTTTGACATTTAAATCCTGCACCGATTGGGCCTCGCGGACCCTTAATGTTTTTTTTTAAAATCGATATATATTAGGGCTGCGGAAATTATCGAGTATTTTCTCAATTAATCGTTAAAAATTTTAACTATTAAACATTTTTAACGATGAATCGACCCACCACTTATAAATGTACTGGAAGTCAAAAAGTAAAATATTTGGGCCGATAAATATAAACTAATTTCCGCACGATTACACGATTATTTTGGTTTTAAACTAGTGACTGACGTGAATGTTCAAAATTTTGATAAAGATTATTGTTTACAATGAGAGAAATCGTTTGCCTACCATGCAATGTTCCCTCTAAGTCTAAGCTTCGTTGGTCCGTGCGCAAATTAAAAAAAAACTCTTGTGCAAAGTGCACACCGTCCATTTTTTGCAATATTTTACAAAATTTGCTGCGCGGTGATTCTAAACTCTTGCGTGGCGTCGGTCAAATATCTGCGCAGCCGCGCTGCTTAAAGGGAACATTGCTATCATGGTTCAATCACTGTTACATGTCACCTTGATTCCAAACATCCACTACAGTATCAGAAACCTCAGCTGAGACAATCTAAAGCTATGTCAACGATTGTTCGGCTCGACTAGTTATATTGTCAATAAGACCCGCTCATCACTTGAGCCAAATAATGTCAATAGACTTGTCTGTTTGCAATGTTGGTTAAAAGACGTCATTTAAAGAAGACATTTCAGTGTTATTTCGATTTTCGAAAGTATTTTAATGAATGTCACGTATGACACCATAAATGTCAATTTTTTGGCCTTATTCGAAACTAACCATTAATCAATCGTTAATTTTTCAAAAG
The DNA here is from genome assembly GCA_944989445.1 of Ampullaceana balthica. Lineage (NCBI taxonomy): Eukaryota > Metazoa > Mollusca > Gastropoda > Lymnaeidae > Ampullaceana > Ampullaceana balthica. The sequence continues at coordinate 10,909 of CALYLW010001350.1, read as the reverse complement.
TTAACGATTAAATTTAAATTAATCGTTAACAGCCCTAATATATATATATTTCTCCTAAACGACCATGTGCAAATGACCAGGACGAATGACCCTCGCTGTGGTCGAAACATTCCAGTTGGCAACCTTGGTGGGATGAAAAGGAAAAAAAGGGGTGGGTGGGGGGTGGTTGGCAACAAAGCTTCTTGCGTTCACTTGACTTTCAGTCGCATTTTTCCTTCACAGAATTACATATCATTCGTAGTGTAGTGGTTATTACGTCCGCCTTTCACGCGGAAAGTCCTGGGATCAAACCCCAGTGGGAACAAATTTTTTAAAATAATTTTTTTTAAATGTTTGTTCCTGCCCGTTCTTTTCCCCCTTTTTTCCAACATCACTAAGGCTGTTAAACGATAATCGGATTTGAAAGCGACAATCGGTTTTAAATTTCTCAAACCGATAACCGACTTTGTTTCGGTCGGATTTATAAAGTGAAATCCGGCCGGAGCCGAAGCCAGATTTGTAAAAATTACCGGATTCCAGATTCGCCGGAGCCGGAGCTATGATTAATATATATTTTATCGCAAACCCTGCAAGCCGGATTTTGTCGGATTTATGAAGCAATTTTCTGGCAGAGCCGGATTTGTAAATATGGCCGGATTCCGGATTTGCCAGAGCCGCATGCGAAATCCGGTACACCCCTAATTTCTGTGAAGTCAGCTATAAAACGGTAATTGGTTTAAAATCGGAGTTACATAATCGATAATCGATTTGCCAAAAAAAAACATGAAATTAACAACCCTAAACATGACTAACTCTGGTTAAAACACGAGATGTGGTCACCGATGGCTTGCGTGAAGTCAAGTGACTCGTAAAATGTTAACAATAGTGACTGCTACATATAGTTTGATATAGATAAACTAAAACTGCATTAATTTAATTACGGTACGTTCGATCGATCTGAAATTTTGATACGATGCATTGTTAGGTGACAGTGACACCATTCAATGTGCCAAATTTCAGCTCGATGGCATCACGGGAAAGGGTCATTTTTGACTTTTGTTTTACCACCCGACGACGAACGACAGACAGAGAGACAGAGACGGCGGTGAAGGTAATATAAGGGATTTAATAAAACAAACCCGTAAAAACAAAGTTTTTGACTATAAATCCCTTATATATGAGACATAACTAACAGTATTGATTATTTTCAAACACGACAAACATTTACAAACTGAATCTGTCTTAACTCAACTTCTTTGCTTCATAACCCTGTGGGGGGGGGGAAGTCTGGTCACCGATCGCTTGACCGAGCTCAGCGTGACACGTAAAATGTAAACAAAAGCACGCCGGTACTTCGATGGGTCGCGTCAACGCGTCAACTCAAACTCTCACGTGGGAAAAAAACAATAAAAAACAGTGAGTTTGAATTACATACGTTATATAAGGATAAACTAAAAAGGCATAAATTTAATTACGGTACGTTCGATCGATCTGAAATTTTGATACGATGCATTGTTAGGCGAGACGGGTCCGTGTGCCAAATTTCAGCTCGATCGGATCACGGGAAGTGGGTCACTTTTGACTTTTGTTTTTCCACCCGCCCAAGACAGACAGACAGAGAGAGATGACGACAGAACGACAGAGACGGCCGCGAAGTTAATATAAGGGATTTAAAAAATATTTATTAACTGATCGCCATGAACCTTTAAAAAGTTGTGAGTAGATTCCCGTGAAGTCGGCTTCCTTGCTCTAACTGACACAGATGAACGTACTTATTTCATTGGCATGACGCCAATGTCACTTGCCATATTGAACTTTTCTGTCGTTCTAACTTTCTATACGTATCCTAGTCGACTATCAATGTATAGAACATATAACAATAAACTATACGTCTCCTTGTTCACAAGGACTGTATAGAACATATACCATATACATATAATCTTATGTCTCTTCGTACACTGCGGATAGATAGAACATTTCCAATAAACTATACGTGTTTACTAGGAATGTATAGATCATATACCAATAAATTGCTGCATATGTTGAGCAAAATTTATCGGATAATGAGCCTAGGTTTGACAAATTATCAGTATGTATATAACATCAAAAATCCCATTAATTGCAGAAAATCAATCTACTTGCTATAAAAGAATTTTTTAAAACTTATTTTAAATCTTTGAAAACTCCCTAGTTTTTTTTTCGTTATTTCTTAAGACAAGTGTTTGTTGTTTTGCTAAGGCAAACCCCCATTTTCGGGTTTAATTGGAGTGTTGGCACTTTGCTTCAAATAAATGTGTTTTAGTTGAATTTTGGGCACACGGACCCAAAAAGGTTCGCCATCAATGACAAATACCGATAAACTATACGTCTCCTCGTTCGCTAGCAATGTATAGAATATACAACAATAAACTATACGTCTCCTCGTTCGCTAGCAATGTATAGAATATACACCAATAAACTATACGTCTCCTTGAAACCTAGGAATGTATAAAACATATACCTCTCTCCCTGGACACCACACGTATCCACGAGAAGTACATCTCCCGTGGCAAGACTATGCTCACTTGGTCTGAGTAGTTCTTACAGGATACTTCATCAGAGTCCGTAAGGTTCTCGGCCGGGTTTACTAGGGCATCCCCTGACAGGATGAGAACCAACAACACTGACAGGATGCGAAAAAAAACCCACTATAGAATAAGAAGTTACCACTAGTCCTGTCTACCAAGATTGCTACAAGTGTTGTCCGCCAAATTTACCACTAGTCCTGTCCACTATTGTTGTCACTAGTCCTGTCCACCAAGGGTTTCACTATTCCTTTCCACCAAGTTTGCCTCTAAGCCTTTCCACCATGTTTGCCACTAGTCATGTCCATCAAGGTAGCCACTAGTCCTGTCCACCAAGATTGTCACTAGTCCCGCCCTTCAAGATTGCCACTGTTCATGTCCACTTAGGTTGCTACTAGTCCTGTCCACCCAAATAGTCATGTCTTCCAAGATTGCCACTAGTCCTGTCCTCCAAGATTGCCACTGGTAATGTCCACTTTCGTTGCCACTAGTTCTGTCCACCATACTAGTCCTGTCCTCCAAGATTGCCACTGGTAATGTCCACTTTCGTTGCCACTAGTTCTGTCCACCATACTAGCCCTGTCCTCCAAGATTGCCACTGGTAATGGCCACTTACGTTGCCACTAGTCCTGTCCTCCAAGATTGCCACTGGTAATGTCCACTTTCGTTGCCACTAGTTCTGTCCACCATACTAGTCCTGTCCTTCAAGATTGCCACTGGTAATGGCCACTTACGTTGCCACTAGTCCTGTCCTCAAAGATTGCCACTGGTAATGGCCACCAAGGGTGCCGTTAATAATGTCCAGTAAGGTTGCCACTAGTCTTTTCCACCCACCAAGTTTGTCACTTGTTCTGGCTATAAAGATTGCCACTATTCCTTTCCACCAGTTTGTCACTAGTCCTGTCCACCAAGATTGCAACATGACTGAGTTCACTCGTTCACAAGTGCTTGCCCACAGAAACATAGAGTAGGATGTAACATTTGACCTTTCCACCAGTCTGTCACTAGTCCTGTCCACCAAGATTGCAACATGACTGAGTTCACTCGTTCACAAGTGCTTGCCCACAGAAACATAGAGTAGGATGTAACATTTGACCTTTCCACCAGTCTGTCACTAGTCCTGTCCACCAGTCTGTCACTAGTCCTGTCCACCAGTCTGTCACTAGTCCTGTCCACCAAGATTGCAACATGACTGAGTTCACTCATTCACAAGTGCTTGCCCACAGAAACATAGAGTAGGATGTAACATTTGACCTTTCCACCAGTCTGTCACTAGTCCTGTCCACCAAGATTGCAACATGACTGAGTTCACTCATTCACAAGTGCTTGCCCACAGAAACATAGAGTAGGATGTAACATTTGACCTTTCCACCAGTCTGTCACTAGTCCTGTCCACCAAGATTGCAACATGACTGAGTTCACTCATTCACAAGTGCTTGCCCACAGAAACATAGAGTAGGATGTAACATTTGACATTTCTTTATGTCTCAAGATTGCTATTTTGTTACACAAGGGCTGCGCCTAGATCTACGATGGCCAAACTGTAGCTAGCGAATGGCTTGCCACTTATCTGGTTTTACAATGCGGTCGCTTACAATTTTAGAAAAGATATGTTGCAAGTATTACTGGAATATTTCTTTGCCAGGTTTAATGACGCATAGAGTTTAATGCTTTTCTCAAAAAAATTGTTTATATTTTAAAACGGTTCTCAGTTGCTAAAGGTCTGCTCACCCCTGCCCTAGAGTGAAGAACGTGTCCTCAATACCACAGAACGACGCCATGTATTGGTAGTTACTCACTGAATTGACATGTGTGACCAAACCAGCCCACAGCGCACCTCCTGTCAGTCCCAGGACACTGTCCGCCAGCCTGACACGGCATTCTGCAGTTACACTTGAACTGACCATCAAACCAGATGTTGTCTGAAATAATCTACATCATTAGGCTGAAATAATCCACATCATTAGGCTGAAATAATCCACATCATTAGGCTGAAATAATCCACTTCATTTCATATCAATTACTATCATCGACATATGAAACCCAGGCTCATTTTGTGAACACTGGAGTAATAGAAATTCATACTGGAACGAGATAAATTTACACTGGGCCATCAAAACAAAGACACAACTAAATCCCTTCACCATCTTATAATTAAACAAGGAAACGATCAAATTTAGTGAAATGTTAAAATGTGGAGCACTCAGTTCAAGAATGTCCGTCGGTGAGCTGTACTCATTACGAAGACCATTGCTACAATTCTGACCAGTTATTTTACATGTGAGCAGTGCAACTGATCACGACGACTCACCTTCGGGTGCCATGCACAGTACCGTATGGTTGAAGTGGCACTGGGTAATAATGACTCAACTTTGGGTGCCATGCACAGTACCGTGTGGTTGAAGTGGCACTGGGTAATAATGACTCACCTTTGGGTGCCATGCACAGTACCGTGTGGTTGAAGTGGCACTGGGTAATAATGACTCACCTTTGGGTGCCATGCACAGTACCGTGTGGTTGAAGTGGCACTGGGTAATAATGACTCACCTTTGGGTGCCATGCACAGTACCGTGTGGTTGAAGTGGCACTGGGTAATAATGACTCACCTTTGGGTGCCATGCACAGTACCGTGTGGTTGAAGTAGCAATGGGTAATAATGACTCACCTTTGGGTGCCATGCACAGTACCGTGTGGTTGAAGTGGCAATGGGTAATAATGATTGAAGACATGTTGCGTGTAAGTATCAAGCATTCTCCGCCGTGCTGCGACTCAATCTTGTGATACTTATATTTGCTGTAGTCGTCCTCCCAGAGCCAGCTCTGGTACTCGCTGTGGTACCTTGCCCCAATCCACAGACTTGTATTTGCTGGGCAGGTCAGAGAAACAAGACAGGTCAGACAAACAAGACAGGTCAGAGAAACAAGGCAGGTCAGAGATACAAGACAGGCCAGATAAACCAGGCCGGTCAGAGCAGAGGAAACAAGGCAGGTCCGAGGAGGGGAAACAAAACAGGTCAGAGGAGAGGAAACAAGGCAGGTCAGAGGAGAGGAAACAAGACAGGTCAGAGTGAGAGGAAACAAGACAGGTCAGAGTAGAGGAAACAAGACAGGTCAGAGGAGAGGAAACAAGACAGGTCAGAGGAGAGGAAACAAGACAGGTCAGAGGAGAGGAAACAAGGCAGGTCAGAGGAGAGGAAACAAGACAGGTCAGAGGAGAGGAAACAAGACAGGTCAGAGGAGAGGAAACAAGACAGGTCAGAGGAGAGGAAACAAGACAGGTCAGATGAGAGGAAACAAGACAGGTCAGAGTGAGAGGAAACAAGACAGGTCAGAGGAGAGGAAACAAGACAGGTCAGAGGAGAGGAAACAAGACAGGTCAGAGGAGAGGAAACAAGACAGGTCAGAGGAGAGGAAACAAGACAGGTCAGAGGAGAGGAAACAAGACAGGTCAGAGGAGAGGAAACAAGGCAGGTCAGAGGAGAGGAAACAAGACAGATCAGATGAGAGGAAACAAGACAGGTCAGAGGAGAGGAAACAAGACAGGTCAGAGGAGAGGAAACAAGGCAGGTCAGAGGAGAGGAAACAAGACAGGTCAGATGAGAGGAAACAAGACAGGTCAGAGTGAGGAAACAAGGCAGGTCAGAGGAGAGGAAACAAGACAGGTCAGAGGAGAGGAAACAAGACAGGTCAGAGGAGAGGAAACAAGGCAGGTCAGAGGAGAGGAAACAAGACAGGTCAGATGAGAGGAAACAAGACAGGTCAGAGTGAGAGGAAACAAGACAGGTCAGAGGAGAGGAAACAAGACAGGTCAGAGTTGAGGAAACAAGACAGGTCAGAGGAGAGGAAACAAGACAGGTCAGAGGAGAGGAAACAAGACAGGTCAGAGGAGAGGAAACAAGACAGGTCAGAGGAGAGGAAACAAGGCAGGTCAGAGGAGAGGAAACAAGACAGGTCAGAGGAGAGGAAACAAGACAGGTCAGAGGAGAGGAAACAAGACAGGTCAGAGGAGAGGAAACAAGACAGGTCAGAGGAGAGGAAACAAGACAGGTCAGAGAGAGGAAACAAGGCAGGTCAGAGTGAGAGGAAACAAGACAGGTCAGAGGAGAGGAAACAAGACAGGTCAGAGGAGAGGAAACAAGACAGGTCAGATGAGAGGAAACAAGACAGGTCAGAGTTGAGGAAACAAGACAGGTCAGAGGAGAGGAAACAAGACAGGTCAGAGGAGAGGAAACAAGGCAGGTCAGAGGAGAGGAAACAAGACAGGTCAGAGGAGAGGAAACAAGACAGGTCAGAGGAGAGGAAACAAGACAGGTCAGAGTGAGAGGAAACAAGACAGGTCAGAGGAGAGGAAACAAGACAGGTCAGAGGAGAGGAAACAAGACAGGTCAGAGGAGAGGAAACAAGACAGGTCAGAGGAGAGGAAACAAGACAGGTCAGAGGAGAGGAAACAAGACAGGTCAGAGGAGAGGAAACAAGACAGGTCAGAGGAGAGGAAACAAGACAGGTCAGAGGAGAGGAAACAAGACAGGTCAGAGGAGAGGAAACAAGACAGGTCAGAGGAGAGGAAACAAGACAGGTCAGAGGAGAGGAAACAAGGCAGGTCAGAGGAGAGGAAACAAGACAGGTCAGAGGAGAGGAAACAAGACAGGTCAGAGGAGAGGAAACAAGACAGGTCAGAGGAGAGGAAACAAGACATGTCAGAGGAGAGGAAACAAGACAGGTCAGAGGAGAGGAAACAAGGCAGGTCAGAGGAGAGGAAACAAGACAGGTCAGAGGAACGTGATTGATAGATGGGTGGAAGGGTGGATGGGTAGATAGAGAGATGGAAGTATAGATGGAGAGAGAGATAGACAGAGATGGAGATATATATATATATATATATATATATATATATATATATATATATATATATATATATATATATAGAGAGAGAGAGAGAGAGAGAGAGATGGAGAAACAGATATAGATATACAAGCGAGCTAAATGAGTTCAGAAAGACTGCATTTCTAAGACCACAATGATTCCTACCCTCGCGTCTATTATAAAGATATAAAGTGATACAGGTACCCCTACCATTGATGTATTTTTTAAAGTTGGGATGCTGAAGTTCTGCACTGAAGTTTGCCAGCCAACTATATCTGGGCAGCAACAGTCCCCGATCATAGCAATATTCCTGTTGACACAAGGAATATATACTTGTGATTTGTGATATAGTATTATATTAATCTTGTGTTATAATTATAAGTCATACTTGTGTTATATTAATATGTTATACTTGTGTTATAGTTAAGTTATACGGGTGTTATTTATACTTGTGTTATAGTTGTTATTCTTGTGTCATAGTTATATTTTTGTTATAGTTATATTTTTGTTATAGTTATACTTTTGTTTATAGTTATACTTGTGTAAAATAACAAGGAGTAGTACATCTTTAATATTGACGGTTACTCTGACGTCTGTATTTTTTTAATCAATATACATAATTTGCAATGTATGTCACGTCCCGTCTCTGTCTCCGTGACGCTATGCCAGGTAACTCCCGATAAAAAAATGAAAATATAATTCTTAGTTAAAATAAGTAAAATGTAAAAAAGTCTTTTTTTTAAAAGGACACGCTTTTATTTACAAACATTTACAGACTGAAACGCGCTGATCTCCCCTGCCCTTGATGTAAACACGGGAATTTGGTAAACGTCGGCTGGAGTGAAACCAGTGAGCCGTGGAGGTCAACTCTAGCAGACGACTATACATTCTAAATAGTGATAAATAGAGATAAACTAAAAATTGATTAATTTAATTACGGTACATTCGATCGATCTGAAATTTTGATACAATGCATTGTCATCCAAGATTTATCTGTGGTAAATGTTTTGGATCTCTAGGACCATCCCAAGTGGTTTAATTTTACGTTTCAAGATTTGAAGGAAGGATGGATGGATACAACATACAAACAGTGTGACTTAAATAAAAGCGTGTAAAATAGAAGTAAAAACGTTGCTTTCGAGATTAACAAAATTTGTTTCTCGCCATAAAATATTGTGACGTGGCGTCATTATTTGAGCTTTTATTAATGTGTGAGTGTGAAGGGAACAAAGTAAAAAGAGCCATTTTTTATTTGATGTGATTACTATTATTTTTTTTTGTGTATTAAATGTCCGTTTTTGTTTGTGTCCATGTCAATATTATGTACGTAATTATAAATTTAGCTTTCTATATTAATGTATAACATTCGTTTTTCGGTTTATGAAATTTCCAATTGGTTGTCGTTTGGTTGTCAAGTTTCGATGCGTTTTGAACTACAAAGCCATTATTTATTACTGCAAATGATTTTTGTCACCTTATGCTTCAGTTTAGCGTTTGTTTTTCTTTTATGCACTTTGAGATTGCAAATTTTATGTTTTAAAAAATAACATATTTAAAATCGGACTCCTCCCCACAACAGTTTTTGTTTGATTGTTATTTACATGTAATATTTTAATGCTTCCTAGACTAATTTTGAATAAAAAATCTTTGCTTTTAATATAGAACTGGAAGAGATGCTGACTTGACATTGAAAACGTTTATTTGAATTCCTAAAACGTGTATATTAAATTGTATATACGTTTAACTGTTGATACTTTATTATTTTCTTTTATCCAGTGATGAACTTTACTTCAAAGTTTTCATGCAAAATAAATAGTTCATTGTTATTCATATTTGTAAATAGTTACAATTTTTAAATCCCTTATATTAACTTCACCGCCGTCTCTGTCATCATCTCTCTCTGTCTCGGGCGGGCGGAAAAACAAAAGTAAATAAAAGCTTGTAAAAATGACCCACTTCCCGTGATCCGATCGAGCTGAAATTTGGCACACGGACCCGTCTCACCTAACAATGCATCGTATCAAATTTCAGATCGATCGAACGTACCGTAATTAAATTAATGCATTTTTAGTTTATCCTTATAAAACGTATGTAATTCAAATTCAGTTTGTTATTGTTTTTTTTCCTCGTGAAAGTCTGAGTTGACGCGTTGAGGCGACCCATCGAAGTACCGGCGTGCTGTTGTTTACATTTTACGTGTCACGCTGAGCTCGGTCAAGCGAATCGGTGACCAGACTTTCCCCCTCTCGGGTTATGAAGCAAAGTTGAGTTAGGCAGATTTAGTCTGTAAATGTTTGTCGCGTTTGAAAATAATCAATACTGTTATGTCTCATATATAAGGGATTTATAGTCAAAAACTTTGTTTTTACGGGTATGTTTTAATTGTTTACATGGTTTTGATAATGTCAAGGTAATAATGTATGGACCAATGGGCGCATAAGTCATAATAGATCTTGAAAAGGTGCTGACTTGACAATAATAAAAACGTTTTTGTGAATTACTAACACGTGTATATTAAATTGTAAATATGATTATTAGTTGATAATTTAATCTTTTCTGTTATCCTGTGACAAACTTTGCTTACTACGCTTCATGCAAAATAAATAGTTCTTTGTTATAAACATGTGTAAAAAATACATTTTATTTTTTACATGCTTTGGTAATGTTGTGGTAATAATGTATGGACAAATGGTCGAATAAACTGACAAGTCATAATCATCAATGAAGCTTAAACTGCTTCAAATCACAGATGTGCTTTATGTGGATCACATTACAGTCACAAAATTTATTTTTAATGCACTGGTGCACTCATAATTGGTGCGCACTATTCAATGCCGCAAGTTAACGTCCGGCTGACTCCTCAGCAATATTTGTTAATACTTCTAATTTCAAACTTCTTTCCTGCACTATCACTTTATGCTGTGTGTAATTCACTATGCATTTACTATTATCATGATTATATCATTATTATTCATGCAAACTTATATAACGCGAATCCTAAGCTTGGAGGTTTTCTCATAACACATATATTCGTATATATAATCAAAATATATACTTTGCTATGTCCGTTCGTAGCTACATTTTAGAAAGCGCATCGCTAAAATAATAGCCTTTAAAAAAATACTGCAAAAAACACACCAAAAACACTATTTTCAAACGTCCGCATAAAATTGTTCAATATGGAAAAGAGATTTAATTTGTCTCTTTTGGTCTCTACATTTTCTGATTAATTACTATGCGGCTGTCAGGCAAAAGGGACAAATACAAAAACTGAAATATATCCATTTTGAAAACTTCCGTCATTTTTTACGGGTAATACACTACTTGTGACATATACTCTGATGACTCTAAATGTGTTTGTGACACAAACTGCATGTCTCCTCACAATCTCCATGTCACATACTACATAATACATACCTCACATTTCACACTGCATTCCACATACTACATTCCTAACACCTCATGCCGCATATAACATACCTAATGTTACATACTGCATACTTC